>CM035427.1:150800413-150840256 GCA_020310875.1 Ceratopteris richardii | reverse complement strand
TATTCTCTTAACAAGAGCTTAAGCAAGATGCTCAAGCTAACAGTCTACACACTCACATTCTTGTTCTTATACCAATTTGATAGCAAATATAGAGTAGACACACTCTAAATTCACACATAAATAGAGTAAAAGAGAGAGAGAGACACTAGAGTTAAGAAGAGATAGACACTCACATGTAGGCAAAGGAGCACAAGCTGCTCACACTACTATATTGCAAAAAGTACTTACAAAGGATACCTTGAAGAGCACACTTCGAGCAAGTATGCAAATGATGATACAAGTGGTAATTACATGGTCTTTATGTAGGCCTTCGATTTTGGGGAAGAAACTCATAAAAATATGGTCTTCTTGTGCAATAATATTTTTGCCCATCTTTTTCTTGGTGCTAATTCGGTGATGTTACACAAGAAATCACCTAAAGATAGGCACGTAGTTTATAGGCATGGGATTTGCATCTTTTTTTTTTTAGCTCTTTTAATCCTAGCCCTTGATTATTTTTAATTATGTTCACTTTTTATGTGCTTTACCAAAATTAGGGTTTGTCTTTTGACCTTGAAATTAATGCATGATGGCAGAATGTTATATATGGTTAGATAGCATCAATGAGCTCTACATGCATATTTAATATCAATTTATGACCGTGCATTTGACCATTTCTCAAAAAATGGAAACCATTTTCGACCATTTGTGGACTTGCAAGTAGGGTTATCTAGTGGAAGGTTGTATGGAAAGAGCACATAGAATGCATATTCTTTCTAAAAGAGTGCTAGGTATCAATCTTGGGTCCTAAATGAACATCAACATCAAATGATAACTAAGAAAAGGTCAACAAGAAGTCCATGGAGCACTTAAAAATGATCATCACCAATCAAATACTCACAAAACTTAAGGGGTTTACTACTCACATATGGAAGGAGTTGAAGGTGACATATGAGGGGAAGACACTAGTTAATCAATTCCACCTGATGAGGAAGCATAGTAGGTTGTAACTTGATGAATTGAAGTTGGTGTTGATGCACCTTTAGCATTTTCACATGTACCCTTAATCAAATTCAAAATACAAGCTTTCTGCGATTTGATGACAATTTCAAACCAATCTTCTTGATTCTTGAGAGACATTGGTTATTTTACTTATTAACTCTCCTACCCTTAGCTATGATGGAGTGAGAGGCTCAATTCTAAATGGAAAACATCTAGAGGAAAGCAAGTGGTGAGTATAGGGTGCTATGTGAAAAGAGGCTTGTCTTGGGAAAGAGGCAAATGGTTTGACAGCATGTCATGGAGGCCGGAGCTAAAGGAAAGGGAGAGAGAAAAAGACCTATCTAACATGCTATCATTGCTAGATATAAGGGCGTAAAAAGCGAGATCGCAGGTACTTCAAGGAGAAAGAGGAAGAAAGAGATGCATAGCAAAGAATAGGGTAAGAACAAAGACAAGGCAGCAAAGGTAGAGATGCATAGCAAAGAATAGGGAAAGAACGAAGACAAGGCAAAGGTTAATGGCTAATGTCTCCTTCAATGTTGTCATAAAAGATCTATCAAACATCTAGGAGATTCTTGCAATAGTCGATGTTGATCATGGTCTTCATGGTAACTTTGAAAGATCTCATTGGAGCACTTCTCATTATGCAAGGTGAAGCAACACATATTGGATTGTGGATTTCACAGAATTATTTTATGTAAGCCCATAGATGCCTTTGCTTCTTACAATCAAGGTCATATAGGCAAGGCTTATGTAGGAAACAACTATGCATGTGACATTGAAGGCAAAGCGAGAGTGGAATCGGTCCTTACAAGTGAATAGGTGCACTGCTACCTAATGTAAGGTACCTTCTAAGAATCATGAAGTGTGTCCTTTTAGTTGGTCAATTTGACACTTCTAGACATCTTTCTACTTTTGAATGATGCACATGAAAAAGATACAAGGGGTGAATGCTGATTATGGATTTAAATCGAAACCCAAGATTCAAATCGCGTTTAAAATGTTTTGGATATTTTAATCGTCCATGTCAAATGTAAAATCATGATTGTTATTTTTAATTTTTTACTTCTTTTATAGTATTATTATGCACATTTATGAATATATATATATATATATATATATATATGTGTGTGTGTGTGTTATAAAATGTATATATGTGATATAATATATTGTAATTTGTATTATACAAATTATTTTATCTAGATTAATCATGGAGGAAGACTTACGTAAACAAGTTTCAAGGAGGGGTTTTATCTCTACATTGAACATTCAAACCTTATGGTGGACAGCTGACACATGTCCATGATCAATTGACAATGCCAAATGGGCATACCTTGTAGGCTTAGGGTTGAGAAATTGTCAATGAGTATTCAAGGGGAGAGGTTAAGCTTCAGCTTGCTACATATGCAAAGAGAGGTCCAAAGTATATAATGGAGGCACAAACAATCAAAGGCATAAAAAACTGAAAAAATATTTGGTAAAAAATAAGCAATTTTCATGAATAAAACATCCCAGGATTTAAACGATTTTTAAAAATTGAAAAAATTGTGGTTTTTTGTGAATCGTCGTTATGGAGAAGAAGCAAAAATTGGATACAAGGTTTGGGACCTTGTGTCAAAGCAAAATATTTGTAACTGTGATGATGTCTTCAATGAATAAAATATCGTAAAAATAGATGATATAGGTGAACATGGGAAGAAAAGGGTCAAGTTTAAGGAGGATTAACTACCAATGACAATGGAAAATTTGGAGAAATTATTAAAGATGAGCTTGTCGTATTAAAGCGAGAAGAAGATGGACAACAAACTAATGATTTTGGTGATCACATTGATCCTTTGTGTTGTGATTTAGCAATTGAATCCATGGGATTTTGAAAGTATCAAGTAGTGTGGGAGATAGAAGGCATCATGAATGGTAATGGTGCTAGTGAAGCTATCATAAGTGTGAAATCAACATCCTACTTGTCCAAATACTTTGTCATATAATGCGTATCATGTTGTATGACATCTTTAGACTACATTGCAATAATGAGCTTTTTGGGGATTGGATAATTGCTTCTTAGAAGCTCACTATCTAGCTCTAAAATTAGTGGGTCCTAGATTGCTTGATCAATTAGACATTTTGGGGTAGAGATATAATTAATAATAGTGTTACTTTATATCTATCTTCCCTTATGTGAATGAATTTTCATGGTAGAGTTTCCATTGTCCATCATAGAGCATGATATGTAGGAATTGAGCAATCGTTTAAGCTTGTATAATGTTGGTATTATCATGTCTTTGGGACACTTGTTTGATTATTGATTTAAGAGTATTCGCTTCTTACCCTCCAATTGATGAAAAGTATTTGATCGGAGGCTTTAAATATGTTGTAAATGTTCTACTAAAGTAGTGTTCCTCAATAGGAGGATTCTTTTTTGCAAGGGAGAAAACAAACATTCTGAGTGTCATATGAACAATCACTTTTGAGATGGAGTTCATATATCTCTGATAGGGGGCATCTTGAAAAGGAAAAATTGTAGCATATGCAGTGTCGAATGTGCAAAAGGTGAATAAGAATAAAGTAGCGAAAGTAAAGTTTGAAAGGAACAAAAGATGCTTGTTATGTTGAATGTCATGGTTGGATTTTGAAGTATCTCCATTGGGGAACACACTTCTCGAAGGTCACCCATCCCAATTTTGTTCTAGCATAGTCTCAACTAACCATGAGGCTTCCACAAACTTAGCTAGCCACCTCACCGCTCAAAACCGGTTGTGATAGGCTTGTGAACTAGGCAACCCATGCAATCCTAATAACCAAGCACCAATTGTATTCACTTGGTTCTCATGAGGGTTCGCTTGTGAGTTTAGTCCCATAGGTTGGATTATGCATGATCCTCATTGGGGAGCATGCTTCTCGGGAGGTCACCCATCCCAATTCTGTTCTAGCATAGACTCGGTTAACCATGAGGTTTCTAGAAACTGAGCTAGCCACCCCACCACTCAAAACTAGTTGTAAGAGGCTTGTGAGCTAGGCAACGTATGCAATCCTCATAGCGGAGCACGAGTTATACTCATAAGCTGGGCTTTTCCCAACATAGAATGTACAAAGCATGCTGAAAATTAACAGAGTGAATAATAGGTATCAAACTTAAGAGTTGGGAAAAAGAAAAAAGGAATCTTCTTGTAGTGGTTACCCAATGACTCTTCAGTACATCATTACATCATGACTCTTAAGTATATCATTATATCATGGCAACAAGATGCATGCAATCTCCATTGTTTGAATGAACTCAATGCTCTCTCTCTCTCTCTCTCTCTCTCTCTCTCTCTCTCTCTCCCCCCCCCCCACAAAAAAAAAAAAAAATCCCAAAACAATTTTCATGATTTGCTTGCCCTCTGGTTGTCATATGGTTCTTGCATTTTGTCGGAACTCTTAAGTTTTTAAACATGTAATCTTTATGTTCTAGGGTTGTTGGTAATGCTTTTAGCTATTTCCTTGACCAAAGGAGTCAATTCAATATGCCATGTTAGGACATTGATAATTTATACAAGCATGCATACTCATGATCTTGAGGTGGCAACTCTTTTATTTTGGAGAAAATTTATTTCATTTTTATCTTTATCTATTGTGGACTTGGCCTAATTTTAAGAAATATCATGAAGCTGTTGCCGATTCTTTTTGCATTACCAAGGCAGATGTCCTTTGAACTTTGTAAATCTTGTGTCATTGCTCTCTCTTCATGTGTTTTCCTACCATAATGCACTTTTTGTCAGGCACTTCAAAGTAATGCTCATATTGATTCCTTCAAGATAGATAATTGCATTATTTTTTTTGTTTGACATAGGCAAATGCTTTTGTGGTTGTACATTAGGTTCATCCTACATAGTACAAAGGTGAGCTTTGAGTCGCATGAATCGAAATGATTTTAGAAATCGGGAAAAAGAAATTTGGAAAAAGAAATTGGAAGTTTACCTAGGTCCTAAGCTTATGCATATTTAGCATTCTTTTCCATATTTACGGTAAAAATTAATCAAAGATTTAGTTTATGTGGATGGTTTGTGAGTGCAAGATGTGTTTGAGTGTGTGTGTGTGTATCGGGATGTGTGGTTAGAATAAGCACACTGCACTCATTCTTCAATCAATATGGTTTGCAAGATATCATCCATTAAAAGTGGTGAGATAAATTGACCATGAAAAATATTCCATGTCATCTTTGTTCAATTATATTTTGCCTATGTTACGTGTTTTTCCAAATTGTATTAGTGGTCTTAAGTCTGAGCCATACACACCCTCTTGCTTGTATTAAATGCCTACATTATCTTATGTGCATTTGTGAAATAGCTTTTCTTTTATCTTATGCTTCAGCACCTATGTCAAAGATTCAGACATTATAGAATTAAATAAGGAATGGTAACTTGCAGCTTGGGTGTGATGAAGGCCTCGTACTTGTATATATTCCCCTGTTTTTGCATCTCTCTCTCTCCTCCCCCCCCCCCCCCCCCCCCCCCCCCCCCCCCTTTTTTTTCTTTTTTCTCTCTTGAAATAAAAATGGTTCAAAATTATTAAAATGGTTTAGAGAATGAAGTGTTTTGAAAACAAATAAATTTCATAGGATTTATTTTTACTATGATTAAGTTTCTCGAAATATAGTTAGAAGCATGAATGCTTGGTGCTTGTTTTTTTAACTCTCAAAGTGATCGATTTGCTGATTCAAATTCAAATGATGCATTGATTTTGAAAGCTAATCTGTTTTGTTCTGATGTATTATGGGATATGCTTTACAATTGGACATTTCTGGAAGATTCAAAGCTCGTTATGAGGACTTCATATTGCAAGCAAACAGCAAGGATTCTACAGATAGACAGAAAAGAGCAGGGTCTGCTGTTGCCCAGGTGCTTTTGAACTTATTGGGATCATGGAAATCTCGTGTATAAGGGTGATGCATTGGGGGTCGAATTTCTTCATGTTTTTAATGATATTTGGTTAGTCTTGACTTATTTGTGGGATTCAACATTGGTCTGCAGTTGCATTGCTTAGTGTGAGAGTTTAGGTTAAACAAGTGTAGCACGTAATAATTCAAGATCTTGATGAAAGAGGTTCAAGGTTCTGAGACATGTTTCTTAATCAATAATCTGTATGGAAACATCACATCACAAATCGTAAGCAGGAACTCTGTCAGAAGCTTGCATGAAGGAAAATGCAGGGTTATAAGAGATGCACCGAGGAAACCTCCCTTCCCTCAGGTTTTGACCAAAAGGAAAAGGATACAAAGGCTTTAGCAAGCTATATATTGGAAGGAGCAATGCTGTCATAGTTAGCATCCATAACATTTGACTGGATTTTTGTATTAATCTCCTGAATGCTGGAGTATGAAACACATTCCTGAATTCAACATACTCTCAGAATTAAAATTTGTATAATGAAGTTATGTGGTGCTCAGCCTGATTTGGCAGAGATTTTGAGTAAATTCATGATCTTGGTGTAAGAAGTTGAAGATCCTGAAAACAAATGTGTATTCTAATCAATTAACTGTAAGATAATGTCATGTCATGAGCTATAAACATGAACTCTGTTTGAAGCTCGCATGATTTTGAATGTACGGTTGTAAGAGATACATCGAGGAACACACCCACACACACACACACACACACACACACACACACACACACACACACACACACACACACACACACACACACACACACACACACACACACACCCCAAACAAAAGAAAAAGAAAAAAAAAGGAAAAAAAAGAACACACTTTTTTCATAAAAAGGGATATAAAGGCTTTAGCAAGCTATATATCTGAAGGGGCTGTCATAGTTAGCATCCTGAACATTTAACTGAATTTTAGCATTAGTTTCTTGTATGTTGGAGTGATTGGTTTTTAGGCTCACAATTAATATTAAAATTCATATATATAGAGACAAAAAGAAAAATAGACAGCAAATGAGAGAGATATAAGGAGCCTTCCTCCAAATATAACATTACATTTCAAGGAAGAAGCTACAAGATAGCATAGAAATATGCCCTGATGTACAAGCTGTCCAATAACTTCTATAATCTTTGAAGGCTGAAGCGTGTGCTTCTCCAAGAATAACTACCTTCTCCAAGCAAGTATATTGAAAACACTCACAACAAAGAAGACACCAGCTGCTGCACACGTTGAAGTTAATGAAGAGAAACACCTCCACCTCCTTCAAGTTGAAGAAAACATGCACCTCCAGGTCAGCTCATGAAGAGAGTGATGATCACAAGTGAGTATGAGGCAGTTTTTATATAGATGCGTGACCTAGATAAAACACACTCTAAAAAGCTGGTTTCACAAAATGTGGCAAAAATCCGGGAGTGATTAAAAACAAATAGTTGTGGGCTTTTTTATGTGCTGACATGGCTTATTATGAGCCATTGGATCTTATTGAGTAAGTTCTCATAGATTTACGTCATGTGTCAACGCTTTTAACATTAAAAATATGCTTTTCTCATTAAACTAGGGTTTAGTATTTGACCTAGCAATCAATGTTACACATACAAGTGTTATACATGGTTGGATAGCTCTCTTTGAGCTTTACAATAATATGTTGATAAATATTTTTGACTACAAAATTGAATGTTTCTTAAGAACCATTTCTATGCACAAATCAGAGTGAGATGGGGATATAGACGAGGCTGTAGCCACTTTTGCAACACAGTTTGGATGTGAATCCCACTTTGAGTCATCCTCATGGACTAGCAATTTTGATGAGGATGAGGATGATGATCATGATGATGAGGATTTGTCTAGAGATTCGTCACTTTAATGTAGACTCTAGAGAGTCTATATTTGATATTTGTACGAGGCTTGAGCCTAGAGGCCATGACATTGGATTGATATATCATCATTGATCATCAGGAATCAGGATGTACACTTACAATATGATGTGTCATGTATGATGTTAGTAGTTACATGTAAGATGATTGATCATTGATGTTTCATGTTTCACACATGCTTTTTATTCTTGACTCTTAACCCTTCTATTGTCCAATGTCTATGATCAAATTTCACATCAGATATTATTTCAATTTCTTACACACATATATGTCTTATGCACATTGCACACGTGACACAAGTGACAATACACAATGCACGTGCACATTGCAATTTGCAGACAATGCATGTGTCATATATGCACATTGCAATTTGTACATTTCTTACACATGCATAATACATAAATGCACATTGTAATTTGTATCATGTATGTTAAAACTTAAAAGATGCATATATTAGTTATAGTAATAAGTATTATGTATATAATATATTATAATTTATATATATACATGTATATACAGTTGTCAGTATTGTATATGTAATATGTAATATGTATACAGTATAAATTATAGTATATATATTATATAAAAAATAAAAAAAACAGAAAAAATAAGGGAAAAAAATAAAGATCGCGATTTTTATATTTTTGTTCAGCGATTAAAACGCCCTAAATGTTTAAAAAACACGATTTTTATTCATAATTTAAACCTCTGCCTTTGAACTACGATTGCTAACCCTTGATTTTGATGATTAAATCTGAACCCTTCACTTAAATATGGTGTGAAACGACTTAAAGCATGAGCAAAACTTGAAAATTAAGGTTTCGAATTTGATGGTTTTTATATGGTCAGATGATGACATGTAATATATGGATAGAAAGGTCTTCTGAAGTTCTATAAAAATATGCAATAGGAATTTTCGAGCATCTTTCACCATAGGTGACCATTTCCATTCCTGAGAAATGGTGAATTCTGAATTTACGGTTGGCTTGGAAATTAGGATTTAGAGCATGATCTGACATTGTTTCCAACAATATTTCCCTCCACTTGAGTCCATTTTTGTTCTCAAAAATGGGTTGGAAGGCCCTAGTAAAAGAGAGAAATAGCTAAGATAGGTACTTTCAATAAATCTCATGTACCTTGTGTACAGGTTCATCTCCCACAGTGTTTGCCCGTATCCTCTCCCTTAAGATGCCTTGTATGAGAACAATTTAAAGGTGGAAAACTGTCTCTGAAATGCCTGTTTTCTCTCATACACACTTAACTTCCAAACTATATCTTCCATCTCACTAAACTTGACCGTACTCAGTGGAGATAATGAACCGTGTATTCCTCTAAGAGATAGAGCAAAGTCCCATAAGAAAGATGATTCCTAACACCTCTATAAATAACTTGATAGACTTTAACTCATGCCACTCTAGGTTTACCTGGCCTACAGTGTTAGTTTTGCAGTTGATTCTGTCAATCATGTCATGTGATAGTTGGTAGCCATGTGTCATACATTTTTCTGAAAATGTTATGCTTCCTGTATATCCAGGGAGTAGGCTATTGAATGGAATATTCACAGTAAGTAAGATACATATTCATGGTGTACGAGAATAACACACTGATTGCTCCTTGATCCATGATCTGTATTTGCTAGTTTGGTGTATGTGTGCAATCTGCAAAGTCGTCTATTCTGGTCCACATCGAGCTTTAACAGGTCAATTTCTACTGGCTCTTCAACCGAGATTTGGCTGTCTTTCTGCATGTAAGATGGGAAAAAGTACATCTGATGATCTCTTTGATCTTCATTAACCTGGTACATGGAAACTGGGGAAATTTTGCTTGTAACATATGTTCTTTGAAATCCTGGAATAGTTTATGGCTGGAATAGAAGTGGTAGCATCAAGTCTATGTTCTGTGGTTTAATCCATTAAATTGAAATTCTTCTATTATTTTCGATTATTATCAAATAAAATTATCGTTCAACAAGTCTTGCATAAGTTTGATGTTTGTTCTCAAACTGCCATACAGAGGTTTTATTCTTTAGCAGTTTTAAGAAGATAAAAAGAAAAAACTGTTATTATCATTATTTTTCACATGCAATCAGGATTTGCGGAAACGTATTGCCCCGTTTTTTCTACGACGTATGAAAAGTGAAGTATTTCCCAGCTCTGATGATACAACAGCCTGCAAACTTTCAAGAAAAACTGACATTATAGTCTGGCTTCGGCTCACACGACGACAGGTATGATAATGTTAGTTTCATTGGCTTGATATTTTCGATGACCTGTTAAGAAAATGACAGTATCTATGTTCTGAACAATGCCAGCGTGAGCTTTATACAGCGTTTTTGGAAAGCAATACAGCTCGCAAATCACTTGAAGGATCAGCATTGGCAGCATTGACTGTAAGTTGTGTGGAGATGAGATTTTCCTGCTGTGAAAAGTTGGTCTATTGGTTAAAATTAACATGATTGCAATGCATCAGGTGCTGAAGAAGATATGTGATCACCCATCTCTTTTGACACAAAGAGCAGCTGATGACATTGCTGAAGGAATGGAGTCAATGCTCAATGCACAGGATTCTGCTGAACTTGAGGCCATGAGTGCTTCTGTTGCAAGATTCTTGGGCGAGGAAGAAAGCTCCACAGAATCACAAGAGGCTCTTTCATGCAAGATCGCTTTTATTATGGCTCTGCTTGTATGTTAGCTTCTTGTATTAAGAATGTGACCTATGGGTACTGTACAGAGATGCACAGTAATATCTGATAATTGAAGTTAGTTATTGTTTTCAGGAGAGGTTAGTTGATGAAGGACACCGGATTTTAGTGTTTGCTCAAACACGAAAGATGCTTGACATAATTCAGGTAATGTTTTCTCTTTGTAATTCTGCATGTGTGTCTCATATAGAGAGATTATCTGAGTCTCTTTATGTTGCTGCACAGAAGGAAATCACCAAAAAGCATTATGGGTTCTTTCGTATTGATGGAACCATGAAAGCTACAGATAGAGAAAGATATGTGCAGGTATCTAAGCAAGGCTCCCGGATATGAAAATTAGAGTTCAAATAGATTATAGAAAGGTTAATGTACATGTGTACTGGTGATGAAAACCAGGAGTTCCAAGAGAATTCAAGCATTCCTATTTTTTTGTTGACCTCAAAAGTCGGTGGTCTAGGATTAACACTGACAGCAGCGAATCGTGTCATCATTGTTGATCCTGCATGGAATCCAAGGTCCGCATCCAAATATTAATTAATTTGTTTATGAAAGATGAATTTGTCATGCCTTTCTCTTCACCTTTTGGCACATTCTTGCAAGTTACTTTATGATGGAGCCATTCTTGGCCTTTGCATTTCAGAATATCAACTTATTGTGTCAATGCTGTCTTGTGCAGTACGGACAACCAAAGTGTGGATCGAGCATATCGAATAGGGCAAAAACGTGATGTGATTATCTATAGACTGATGACAAGTGGTACAATTGAAGAGAAGATTTATAGGAAACAGGCAAGTGTAATTTTTAAGTTTATCCTTGTGTTTTGATTTTGGAATTGTGTGGTTTTTGACTATCAAGTTGCTAACTTCTCATGAGGATGTAGATTTCTATGTGTTCTTGAATTCGTATTGTAAACAAAGCTTTGAACTTATGAGGGCCCGATCCTATTTCTCTATTTTAGTTGTTATCATACTTATCCAGTGGCTAAACCCTTTCTTGGTGCTTCCCTTGTGAAAGACATTAAGGGGTAAATTAATGGGATTGTTTCCAAAGTATAACTATGGTTGTTCGAGTGCATGGTTGATTGACTGCATCATGGGATCATTCAAGGTTGTTTGCAGTCCTTTCCTGTTGCACTGGCCACCCATCCACTTTATTGCTTTGTTGATGCTCACTTTCAATATAGGGCCTTAAATTACAGATAGTCTTTACTTGGGAGATTGTGTCATTGTTGTTGTCTGTGCTGATGACACCAAACTTTCTTTGCATGTATCATCTTCTTCCTTTGCTACTTGCATGGATCTCTTCATTATCTTCTCGGATGCTTTTGATCTGCATGTGAATTTGTGTAAGTCCAAGCTTATGGACATTGGCTGCAATGGTTTAACCACACATACTTGGATATCCCATCATATTACAAAGGGCTCACTCTTTTCCAAATTGGATATCCCATTGGAATTGATATGACATGTATGCATGGTTTTTCCATAAAGGAACCATATCTCCATACCATATGGGCATGGAAGCATAGAACTAGGTTTTTTGCCCTTTATTTTTCATATGTGACCAAAATTTTCCGCAAAAAACACCAGAAGAAAAATTCAGATATGAGCAATAATTTATATTCTTAAAAATCATGATAAAGTAGACTGACTTTACATTCTCAAATGAATATAAAAGCAAAAGCAGATTTTTCATCATAGTTACTTCAAATATGAAATTCATTAATGATTACATCATAGATAAAAGGGCAGGACTATAGGAGACACATAACAAACATAATGTGTCAGAAATAAATGAAGTTACTAACAAAAATGGTTGAATTTACACTATGGAATGATAAGAACAAGTTTTCATTGTTATTTGTTGAAGAGTCACATTATAAACAATTTCCAAGATCATTGAGATTATTCTAGCGTGTTGCATCACAATGATTTGTGATGCATTCTCAACATTCACAATGCAATATCACAATGTTGTGACATTCGCAACATTTTGCTTTTCTCTTTTAATTCCCTCAAATGAGAGATAGCCTCATTGAGGCAATCAATGACTTTTTAGATAGATGTTCCCGAGCTATCGAGGTAAAAACCCCTTCTTCCTCTTATGCTCTTCTCTAGCTCAATTCTATCCACCTCCTCTTCCTTCTTGCCATTTTCAAGTGCCTTATAAACCTCTCTTCGTTCTACTATCCTCCTATCCCCTCTCATCACCATGCCCAAATCCAAACAAGTTTGGTGGCAATATGTCACAAGCCAAATGAAGTTTTGTTGGGGGCAAAAGATGTTTGGTTAGGGGTTGTTACTTGCAAGGAGGCAATGCCTCAAGCTATCAAGGAAGAGCTATTGGAATGGATAGCTCAAAAAGATGGAAAAAGTAATCCACTTTCACAATCTCAAGCTAGATCACATGCAAGTTGTTCACATGGCTCATTTGATCCCCATACTTAAGCATCAAACTTGTGAGCCCATAGACATTGACATATAGCATGCACAACAATCACTTGACTCACGTAGAGCATGATTATCAAGAGCATGAACATGGATCTCTTGGATCTACCTCCTCACTTGCTAGCTTACAAAAGGAACATTAACAAAAATCCACACAAGCCCTTTTGAAGGCTTTCATACAATGTGGGCTATGATTTATGTACAAATGCGACATGGA
Organism: Ceratopteris richardii; assembly: GCA_020310875.1. NCBI lineage: Eukaryota > Viridiplantae > Streptophyta > Polypodiopsida > Polypodiales > Pteridaceae > Ceratopteris > Ceratopteris richardii. The sequence continues at coordinate 150,827,115 of CM035427.1, read as the reverse complement.
GAAATGCCATTGAGAGAGTATCATTATTAGAATAGAGCTAAGGTGCTACTTATGAAGGATTGAGGAAAATGTAGCTAAAATGAATGAAGGAAGCATAGAAGAAATACAAGCACTATGGACAAAGAGATTGGATTGGATCCATCGCTTTATACATTGGATGGCCAATATATAAATTTCTTCATGGTGGTCTACAAAACAATCATTGGATATGAAGCTACAAAATGCGTGAAATTACTATGTAGATTGATTGTATGGAACTTTTGATGTGGAGCTACGTGGAAGCTAAAAATTCACCTCACACAATTTCAAAATAGAAAATAGCTTTTTGGTAGAGACATTCCATGCTTGACAAGCATGCAATTGATGCATGTGATTGTGTGGGAGAGATACAACGTTTGATGCACGTGAGTAAGTCAATCACAAATAATTCTTGAGTGTTTACTTTTTAATGAACTCTTGAATTGAGTCTCCATATTAATGACTCACATGTTATAACCTATGAGTCTTCACTCTTGTGTTGCTCTTATACAAATGAAATTATGTAGACACTCCGCCATTGACATACTTTCATTGGACTATAGTGCTAGTCCTTTTGAACGAGATTAGAGTACCAGTACTTGCATAAATTATGTACTTACTAAGTTAGTTAATGCTACTTAGTAACTTGTTTCTTAGTACTTACAGGTTAGTAAGTTACTAGTATGTTGTAAGTTGTAACTATTTCCCACTTACTACTATGACTATCATCTACCTATCTATGTATGTATGTAGTATATACTATCATACTATGTATGTATGTATGTACTATGTGATTTGTGTGCATGTATGTAATATGTATGTATATGCATGTAATATGCTTGCATGTATGTATCTACTTACATATATGATGTATGCATAGTTGTTTCTTACGGGTTTCTGACTTTTGACTTCTGACGATTAGCTTACGTCGGACGGGTTAGGAAAAACGTTCCTGACATTATTTGACGCCGCAAAAATAATTTACAGAAATGCTAAAATAGAGTATATATATCATGATAACATATAGGCATAGTTGTTTCTGACTTCTGACGTTTACCCGATGTCTGACGGGTAAGGTAAAACGTTTGTGACGTTATCTGACGCGGCCTATTTTTTTCCAAAAAAGTAAAAAAAAAAAAGATATTTGTTTCTCCACTAACAATGTTTTCAGTATACAACAAAGCCCTCTTAGCTTACATGCTCCTCTTTTTGGTAGTTGACTGTTGACATGCATCCTCTCTATTACTCAAACCTATAAGTCTTTATGGATGTCTACATGCTACATTTGACATCTGCAGTTGTTCAAAGTTTGCATTGACCTATTGGAATGCTTGGGCTGATATCGCAAATGATGCAATGTTCTCTACTGTGGACTGGTACAGCCTATAGTCTACAGACTACAGTCTACTCTAGACTGGGAGAGCCTACAGTCTACAGACTATAGTAATAGAGAAGATGCATCATGAATGTCCACATTCCATTGTACAATCAGCAATGTCAAGTTATCAACTACTAAAAAGAGAATGTTGGAGGACGTTGTTGTAACTTCTTTCAACACATGATGTGTACTGTATACATACCTCTAAGTTCTAACTTCTAACCTTGATGGAAGTAGTAACTTCGCTACTGAGTAGGCAGTGGGCATGCAACAGGCTGAAACTCAACTTGGTCACTGCAGTCGGGGCTCAATCTTCAAGTATGACTCATAAGTGTGCAGGTCTGTATGAGCTTGGATGCTCACTGTGTGCAGCTTGCAAGTGTACCGTGTATGCTTGTAGGACTTAGCAGCTGTCCACCATCTGGACTCTATATGACAACATCTATATGCTGGCAAGACTTAGCAGTTGTCCACCGTGTATGTTGGAAGGATTTAGAAGCTGTCCACCATCTCAACTCTATATGTTGGCAAGACCTAGCAGCTGTCCACCGTCTGGACTCTATATGCAGAGAGAATAAGACAACAAAACGACTCTGTTCTGGATTAATAAACCAAAAATATCTGGACTCTATATGACAACATCTATATGCTGGCAAGACTTAGCAGTTGTCCACCGTGTATGTTGGAAGGATTTAGAAGCTGTCCACCATCTCAACTCTATATGTTGGCAAGACCTAGCAGCTGTCCACCGTCTGGACTCTATATGCAGAGAGAATAAGACAACAAAACGACTCTGTTCTGGATTAATAAACCAAAAATAACAATATCTGCAAACAACACCTCAGCTACAAGTCAGCTACAAATGTCAAGAAAGAAAAGTCAGTAAAAGTTTACTGACGTGTCAGTAAACAACTATGCATATAGGAATTAATAGAAAGCCAAAAGATGATGAGTATTGAATAAAACAAAGACCAAACTCAAGTCCAATAAGTAAGTAGATGTGAGATGGTAGACTGTGGTGGCTAGTCTAGACATAATAAAAAGTGAAAGACCAAAACAGCTATCTCCCCATCGTTTTTGTTTTGCAAAACAAGAAGTCAATACTATCTTCTTCTTTCTCGATCATGTCATGTGTCACTTCTAACTTTTGGAACCCTCTTTCTTTGATCTTGGATTTGAGGCGCAGATTTGTGTGAATATACACTAATTTTTGCACATTACATAGATTGAAATACATCTAACTAATCACATAGTTGACCTTGTTTTTTAACATCGCTACGTGCATTTCTCTCCAAGGCATCCATCCATCCATTATACATCCCTGTATCCCTTTGTGGTGATTTTTCCCTCCAAATGGGATGAAGAACACAAGGAGAAGCATGTAGAGGACTACGCAACATGTCCCATCTCTCAATACATAAATTCTTCACTTCTCCTATCTAGGTAGAATCAATGCAGTCCAAGGATGAGATCGTCTCAATCATTCTATCAGTGAGCTCATAAATCAATCCCATTGTTGCCCCTTCTCTATCAGTAAGACGTAAAACTTTCAATATAGGAGTGCATAGGATAACAATCTCTTTCATATTTTTCCAAAAGAATGGACTCAATGCAATTGCAAATACTTCTTCTTGTCTTTTGACTTTTTGCAACTCTTTTCCTCATATATTGTACATACCATCAAAGAACGTAACCCATTGTATACACGGTCATGAAGCAAATTAGAATGCATTGTAAATGCATATGCAAATCTGGTAGGAGCAGGTTTCACCAAATTCTTTTTGCTGAATTTTCTAAACAATGTAAGCACACTTGTTTTCATGGTGATAAATGTAATAATTTTGGTTGCATTGTCCAAGACGGGCTTCACCCATGCAAGCTTTCCAATGTCTTCAAATAGAAGATCCAAGCAATGACAAGTGCATCGAGTGAAAAAAATATGAGACCATTGTTCTTCCACTAAGTAACCAGCCCTTATGCAATTAGATGCATTGTCCATCACAACTTGGACTACATTCTCTTCTCCAACATCCAAAATGACATCTTCAAAATTTCAAAAAATGAATTCTCTTGATTTAATCTCACAAGAGGTATCTACTGATTTCAAAAACATTGTACCATAAATGCATGATACCATTATATTGATGATTGGTCTATTTCTAGTGTGAGACCAACCGTCACACAAAATGCTACATCCAAAAGTTTTCCATTTGTCACGGATTTGTAACAAATCTCCTTCTATGGTCTTCACTTCTGAATGCAAACCCTTTGCTCTCAATTGTTGGTATGATGGGCGCTTATAAGATGGCCCTTCCCTCCCGACAGCTTGGACAAAGTCAATGAGGTATGGACTTCTCACCTTCCAAAAGGGAATGTCCTCTGCAAAGAAAAAGTAGCAAAGAGCCTTATCTGCCTCACTTTTAGCTTGGACATTCCAAGCTTTGTCTAATGGTCTTTGTGAAGCCTTTGATTTTTTGCTTACATGTGCAAGATGTTTCCTCAAGTCCTTGCTCATCACATTGTTATGCATCTCCACTTATCACATTTTGAAGACCAATTGATTCTCCTTGGGATTGCATATCCATAATGTTTCCACTACTAGACATTTTCCCATGCAATTTCCTACAAGATTCCCTCACATCTTCATGTGCATTTTGACACTTGCCCACACCATAACCTTTTAGCCCAGGTATGTGGGTTCTTATTCTATTTGCTCCCCCGCCCCAAGTATGGGGCCAATATTTGCATTGTATTGTCCAATTGCCCTTTGGCAAAGACTTTGATTTCAATACATAGTCCCATTCTGCACCAGCTTTGCGAGCCATCTACATGAATGATGAAACACAGAAACTCAATTAACTTCATATCCCAATTTCCATTGAAAGAAATGACAACTATACATATACAGTACATTATACATGTATGATTGCATCATGCACGATGCATCTTGCATGATGCAATGATGCAATCATGCATGATCGAATCATTGCATCTTCTATGTTAGAAGTAAGAACATGATATCATTATTTATACTGTACACATCATACATCAACAGCTCACAGATGATGATGATGTTCAAAAACCTTCAGACTTCAGCTTCTAGCTTCATGCAACTGTCGGGCAGCCTGCAGCAGACAGGCATCAACGGTCGTCACTCAGCATACATGCGATGATGTGGGTCGCATGGGGCGTTGGGTCGTGGTTGTAGGGCACTAGAAGCCTTAGGGTAAAGGCTACAGTAAAGGCGAGCCTTAGTAGGCTTACATATCTCCACGATAGGACAGCGAAACGCTCGGGGAACTCAAATATGCACGCACAAAACCGAACCTGGAGTCATAAAAAAATCGGGAAAAAACCCTTTGCAAATGTCACGTCAGTAAACGATTCTTGACAGCCGTTAGAAGCCATAAGTCAGCAACGTTAGCATCACATGTATAACGCGTCAGGAAAGAAGTAGGGATGTATGTATGTATGTATCTATGTATGTATTGTGTGCATGTAATATGTATGTATGTAGGTAACATACGAGTCACTACATGTAACGACTCACATGCCTACCTATAATTCATAATATATATGTGTATACATTTATTTATGTGTGCAAATCATCATTTATTATCCAATGGGAGCCTAGGGAGTCAAAATTAAGAAGGAAAATTAAAAAAATAATGTTCACAATGTTTAAGCAGCATCGAGGTCCAAATATTGCTATGTTGCTAACTTGTTATCAACCTGTTGCCTTGGATGTTGCCAAAACATTTCTAAGAACATTGGGTTATTCACAATAGCAGCATGGGAGATGCTAGCTTTCAAAACAATGCATCATAAAACATATAGTTGTAAAATAAGTTCAGAATACCATGACATTTTTTGGCATATTTTTGAGATATAATACTACACAAAAAGAAAAGAACAATTATGATATATATTTCATACTTGGAAGTATGAAACAAATGTGGAACAAAGATGGAAAAGAATTATAGACTCCTAATTATGCATGTAGGTAGTAGACTCGTTAGAGATTGCAACATGTCCTTGAAAGATTGATATGATGGCATGCATATGGTTATCCCTTGCATTCAAGGATGTCTTATTATATGTGCCCTTGTTATGTTCCATCTTTTTTCTCAATTTGATGTGTTTAATGTTATATATCCATGATTTGTATTGAATAGATGCCTCTTTAAGTCCCTTTGTTATGCATTTAAAATCTTATCTTTGGCAAAAGTGTGCTTTGTGTTCTTTTGTTAACTATGCTCGGACTTTTTTCACTCAAACATGTCCAAGAGGTGGGGTTGATGTGCTTGAACTTTTTAGAGATGCATGCTTGGAACTTGATGCTAAACATTTATTTGGAGATTTATGTCTCTCTCACATCCTTGGGTTATCATCATGCAATCCTCATTATGATTGCCATCGTTCACTACAAATGGACTAGGGATTAGAATCTTATTCAAAAGTCTTCTTGGAGGCACCTATAAAAGTCTACTCCCCTATTGGTGCCTTGCATACTTAGTTAATAATATATTCATTGCTACAGCTTCATTGATATTCAAATCGGAGTTCATAGATGTTTTTTAAGTGGAGTTCATTACATGCATTCTTGGCTTCCTTCTAAGGAGCATGATGGGTTCGTTCTCCTTGCATGCTTCAGTTAACATCATAGAAGGGATGATTGGAAGTTCTTGTCCATTCGATGAATCACTGCATCGATTGCATGCTGGTTCTCCATATTTTTTCTAGCTATGCATTTTCAAATCCATTTGATATTGAGAATCTTATTTTGGGATGTGTCCCAAGTGAGTGGAGGAAAAGGTTTACATTTGATATTGAGAATCTTATTTTGAGTGGAGGAAAAGGTTTATAGTCTTGATACAACCCTTTATTTTCAAATCCATTTGATATTGAGAATCTTATTTTGAGTGGAGGAAAAGGTTTACAGTCTTGATACAACCCTTTATTTTTGTGTTCCTTGTTTTGCTAGAGTAAGTGAAACACACATCTATGCGTAATCCAAAGCAGCTGTTTGTCTTTTGTATGTATGTATGTATGTATGTATGTATGTGCATGTGTGCATGTATCTATGTTTGCATAGTATGAAAGAGAGAATTAATTCGGGAATTATTCGTTTAATTCGTTTAGTACAAGTTCATACGAAAAATAAAATTCGGGAATTTTATCCATTTGGAGAGAGTTTTATTTTTTTACCGTATAAAAAATATATATGCATCTCAATTCCATATAAGATTCATGAATTTTATTGAGCTATAGCCTATAACTTAACAAAATACTTTCATAACAAGTTACAACCTCAAACATTCTTAATCCTAAATTGGCAATAATAAAAAACATCAGATATTCACCAGGGTGTATAAAATTCGTGCCAAACGAATTAATTCACGATGAAATTGAACGAATTTTATTTCACGGAAAAAATTTGCGAATTATTACACTATGTATGATTGTATGTTTGTACATGTGTATGTGTGTATGTGTATGTATTCTGGTTAGATGTGCTCAGGTATGTATACAGTTCACACACTACAGACGGGCTTTTGGACTCTACCATGGAGATTCAAGTATATGCTAATGTAGACATAACTTATGTTTTGAGGATTCAGAGGTCTCTTTCCAATCGTTGCAAATTGGAACAGATACGCAGTTGCACATACCTGAAATGGACGAGTGCAATTGTTCCCCCCCCCCCCCCCCCCACCCACAAAAAAAGAGAGAGAGAGAGAGAGAGAGAGAGAGAGAGAGAGAGAGAGAGAGAGAGAGAGAGAGAGAGAGAGAGAGAGAGAGAGAGAGAGAGAGAGAGAGAGAGAGAGAGAGAGAGAGAGAGAGAAAGGGCAAGAAACAGCATGTATGTCTAGTCTTTGAAATACAAAAAATATCATTTTCATTCATACTTGGAAATGTGAAAACATATGCAAGGGGAACATACGAGTGTACAAAAATCTATGATCCTCTTCATGATAGTACAGTTAATAACAACAGAGCATAAGCAATAGAGCTATATACAGTCTCATTTTCAACAATAATGATATTCGAAAATTGTTCGTTAAAGCAAATGACTTCAATGTGCAAAATCTCTTTGAATGCCTATGGATTCTTCAGAATTAGGAGAATGGTTACCAATACCTTTCTCTACAACTTTAAGAATCCAAGCATCGATAGAGGCATGAAGTGTCTGTTTAGTCTGTGACTCTGTGATAAAGAAATGGTAGGAAGAAAAACACAATAACAAGAGACCATATGCCTGAATCCTGTATTATACAAAGGATTGAACAGAGTACTTTGATAACAATGCTTACTATTGCTAATTCATCCCCTATCCCATCTCCCCCCCTACAAACAACAAAAGAAGAAAAAAAAAAGAACGAACAAAAACAAAACACAGAGAGAGACAGAGAGACACAGGGGGATGGGCTGAATTTCAAACCAGATGGCTTTTGGCTTTTTTTTTTTTGACGTTTCATATTCCATTTGACTGTCTTTTGGGTGACTTGTGGAGCTCCACGCAAGTAACAATTTTTGTTATGGCCATCTATTTGTTGAATAATAGTAATTGCGCATCTCATGGCTCATATGACCTTTTTATTTGCTATAAGCAGGTCTTTAAAGGAGGCTTATTTAAGGTTGCTACTGAGCATAAAGAGCAATTTCGTTACTTCTCTCATCAGGTTTAAAATGTGGCTTCAATTATCAATGTGTTCCATCATTTATCCATGTGTCTAATTTGATGCTCTGCTGTTAAGGAATTGCGTGAACTACTGACCCTTCCAAAAGCAGGGTTTGATGTATCTGTCACCCAACAGCAGCTTCATGAAGAGCACAGTAAGCAGTACCTAAGGTATGTAATTCATTTATCCTGCTTTGTTCAATGACTTCATGTAATCCTTGATCTGAAGCACCATTTGTCTTTCAGAGATGAGGAGCTGGAAGAGCATATTAAATTCTTGGAAAGTCAAAATATTGCAGGAGTTAGCCGCCACGATCTCTTATTCTCCAAGCAAGCTCCTGATTTACCTACAGTGGAAAATGAGAGCTGGGACCTTCGGTGGGGAATGATTGTTTGGCTCTTAAAACTTATTTCCTTGATAATTTACGTATTAATGCACAAGGCATCACCTTTTCAGGCATTGGCGATATGGATCCTCAGGGCAAGATATGGATGTGCTTAAACTTACTCCACAGGAATGGGCAAGGTATACAGGCATTTCTTCAATGTTGCACTTTTTTGTGAATGATTATTAATGCATCACATGTAATGGGTTACAGGAAGACTGAGATAAAGTCAGTCTCTCCAGAAACATTGATCGAAAGACAGAAGCTCGAGGTGTCCTCACACATTACTCGTCTCTCATCCTTTTTGGCAGATAAGGTAAGGAAATGGTTTTACTAAATTTAGATATTTGGGGTTGCTGCTCATTTATAAATTGATCTTGGTACATATATGTACAGGCACTTATTTCAAGACTTCCAGATAAAGGGGACAAGGTGAGGAGGAAGGTTGAGGATTTGAATAGACAGTTGAAAAGTTTAGAGTATTTAAGTGCCAAAGAAACGGAGAAATCACAATCTGAGGCTGTAGCATCAACCATTCAGAATAAGGGTATCGACTGCATCTCTAGTAGCGAGTTGAAGATCAGAACTGATATAGGTCCTCAGAGAGAGAAAGGTGCCTCAGTGAAAAGAGAGGTCTATGATCTTGACGATGTGTCATCTTCCCTGAGTGGACTGAAGATTTGATCTATGTTCTAAGGAGATATATGATCTTGGTAATCTTTTGCCCTTCTTGAACGGAACAGATACTCAGTCAATGTGCAAGAATGTATAGACATGGAGTCCCTACTAACCATTTTTTGTGACCTTGGTTTTCCAATTCTTTTTTGGTTTAACATGGTTTGCAAATGAACGGGCCATTCTTCCTTTTACCCTTGATGACCCATGCACTATGTAACTTACAGAAAATGTATATTGGACACATTGACATCGTGTTAATCTGTACATATTTGTAATATGGAATCTAGGTACCGAGTCCTGAATTATTGACTTGTTCTTCTCCTCTTGGTTTTGTGACCTAGTTGTTTTAAAAGTTAAGAAAATCAACATTGGTTTATTGAGATAGTATCACTCAAAAGGTTTTTGTGGCATTTTATAAATGCTAATCAGGTGGATAGATTGTGAGAAAGTTTAATGTGAGCTTGAATCTTGAGTATGGTATACGTAAGATTCAAGTGTAATTCAAAAGCAAGGGTTTTGGTACTTGTAATGCATGCATATATACCTGAATACGCACATTTATGTACGTAAATGTTTGTGCATACATGTATGTAGGTTACTGTTACAGCATTCATGTAAATGCATACATGAAAGGTGAAGTCTGATGAGCTCCTGTCAGATTTTTATAGAATAGTGGCTGCATATAAATACATGCTTTGAAATTCACAGTACCAATTAGCTCATGAAGAAGTTTACCTCTGGGTCTTGATTCGTTAATACTAAGAGGTTGGCCTAGAAACTTATTTTTCTCCCGATCCGTATAAAAGAGCAAACAGTAGGAGGCGAGAATCTTGTACTCGTTTTCCATTTAGGGTAATACTCGTGATATTCTTTTGGGCATCTAATAGAATGATACCTTATGCCAATGTGTAGTAGTCGAGAACAAAGTGTGAGTGCCTTACAAACAGGAAATCACAAATTATATTTGAAGAATTCAATTACTATACGCAACTAGTTATTTCACAAATATGAACACTTTACATGCCACAAGGATTTTGTGTTCAGAATTACCCTATAAGAAGAAAATGGAACAATAATTGTCGAACACAAGGGCCGAAGGCTCGAAGTACATGGACTAGATAAAAAATCTTTTAGAAATTCACACAATCAATAGCAATAGAATACCCTTATTATAAATAATCTCACAAGCTACGAAGACGATGATGAAAATAAGCTCAACTACATATGAATGTGACTGTTACGGAAAAAACAAGAGTCTTGAAAGCAAATGTTGCGTGGTATTTCTAGCTTGAAATTTGCAGATTGCAAATGTGGAATCCAAAAGCGAAGCTAAATGAAAAGGTGTACCAGATCTTGCTGTAAATAATTTCTAAAATGGGATTGTAGAATTGTATGCAAGCCAAACAATGGAAAACATCGTGCAATGGATAATGATCATGGTATGATGGTCAAGAGATCTAGATAGATGGTGGTGGAAGTCCAAGTGTAAATAGTGGTTTGAAGCCTCAAAGCTATATTTTAGTCTTCGTCATCCAGGGGGTTATTAATTGTTGTATATATAAATGCATGCATATATGCGAACACATGGAGATGCTAATGCACGTCCATAAACACAAGCACATCCACATGGACATACACATGCACATGCACAATCTCACACAAAAGCACTTGCACATGTGCACACACAAGCACACATGCAAAAAAATTTCAACATGCACATATAGAGGCACACAAGGATACAAACATGGACATGCACTTACAAATGCGTAAAGAGGCACACACATGCACATGCACACATGCAAATGCATGGATACATATACACACAAACATGAAGATAAACAAAGTGTAACAATACTTGGGCAACCATCCCCCTTGGTTTTTTATCTAGGAAGTTGGGTGCTTAGGTGGTTTGCGATGAGGCGTCAAATTTTGCACAACTATGAGCAAGATCTCCTTAATTATCCAGTGAACAATCAAGCAAACTTGCATGCTCTAGCCCCCCTTCTAGCATCCCTTGAGCACACCTCTTCTTGAAAGCGTAGTTTGTGCCATTGGGAAGCCCTTGTCGTCATTGCATTTGCTCGTGACGCTTAACGCAGATGGGCTACATTCAACGGTTACTTGCGACATCTAACACAAGTTGGCTCGGGCCGTTGTATCGTGTTCGGGCCGTTTCATGTAATTGCCTTCGGGCGGCTTTCTAATTCAATCTACGTTTTTGTGCGACTCATGTTTGGGGAAACTTACCTTCAAGATATCGATGAGATACAACGCACTCTCATGGGAGGCTCACGATTGCCAACTCCGAGGACATGGCGGACAAAGATGGAGTTACGAACATTTGAAGCAACATGTGATTTGGCACATCAGCTTGGCAAGGGTTCACCGCTATCTTCATAGTCATGGACTAGTTCTCCAAACAGACGCACTTTGTCCCAATGAAGTTGCCAATAACAGCAGAAGTAGTGGCACTGACTTTTTTCCATCATGTATTTAAGTACCATGGCGTATTGCTGGCCATAATTTCACATCGAGATACGTTTTCTAAGCGACCTATGGAAAGAATTATCTTCACTCTTGGGTACTCAACTACTGTTCTCATCTGCATACTATCCTGAAACACATGAGCATATGGAATCGTGTGCAACTATGAGCGGGACCTCATTAATCATCCGGCGGACAATCAAGCGAACTTGCGACTGACTTGCTCTAGTCCCCTTCCGATGTCCCTTGAGTACACCTCTTCTCGAAAGTGCACTCCGTGCCATTGGGAAGCCCCTCTCATCCCTATGTTTGCTCATGACGCTTAATGCAGGCCGGCTATATTCAATGTTTGCTCGCGATGTCAAACACAGCCTGCCTCAAGCCGTTGTATCGTCTTCGGGCTATTTCATGTAATCACCTTCGGGCTGCTTTCTAATTCAATGTATGTTTTTGTGCAACTCGTGTTTGGGAAAACTTACCTTAAAAATGTAACTCCTCAAGTCGTCCCACCAATGGGCTAGCGTGATCCACTGAGTTGAGCCCGGGGCGGCTTGTTCTTTTGTCACACATAGGGACACACATACATGCGCACAAACACAAACACACACATATGCATACACATGTTCACATGCACGTGCACACAAATGCACACACACACACATCCAGCACACATGCAGACACACATGCAAAAACACATGCACATCAAAACACACACACACACACACATACACACACATGCACTCACACACACATGTAGAAACACAATGGCATAGGTATAGCTACACGTACATGTGCATGCGCACATGTGCATACATACATATCCACTTACACCTAAATCTACACATCCACTTACACCTAAATCTACACATCCACTTACACCTAAATCTACACATCCACATCACATATACATATATATCCAATTACACATACACATAAAGATACCCATGCATACACGTACACATACATATACATATACATAAAATACACATACATATACATATACACAGATGCACATACACACATAGACATATGCATACACATACACATATACACACATATACACTCATATACATACACATACACATACATACACACACACAGACATACACAAACACATATACACACACATACACATATACATATGTTGGTAGTCGAGACCAAGCTTGAAGAGAGCCAAGTGGAGGATAGAGCAATCTCGGGCGAAGAGAGAGCACATGAGAAAAGTCCCACAGTTCCCATGATAGAACCCTAATGTGTGTGTGTGTGTGTGAGAAAGAGAGAGAGAGAGAGAGAGAGAGAGAGAGAGAGAGAGAGAGAGAGTTTTGTAGCGAGTTTAGGACAACTCCTTATGACATGATAATTTGCCTTACAATACTTGCAAAACTATTTCTGCTTTTCTATTTTCTTCTCATCTTTGTCTTCCTTCTTTGATTGTCCAACATTAGCTGATTTTTGCTTACCAGTAAATGAGCTCCATTTACCTTTGCCCTTCTGAATAGCTAAGCAGGCTCGATCTCCAACATGCATAATTTACTTGTTCTACCTAGATTGAGCTTCTAAAACAAAAGAGAGACTAAATCCTCAAATGTTGAGGCATTCCATCAATGAATGAGTAGAAGCAAAGCTCTCATATGAATCTGGAAGATTGTTTAGAACAATCTGCACAATTGAACTATCTGGCAAATTTCATCAACGAAAATCAATTGTTACTTCAAATCTTTGATATTAAAAAAAATCCATTGAATCCCCTTCGTTCATATGCTCAGTATCCAACTATTTTTGAAGATAAGCAACATGATCCTCATTTCTTTGATTGGTATCATGTTCTAAGAGTATTCCAAGCATTTTTTGCTATAGACGAGTGAAGGATAATGGCACATTTTATAGACAAGTTATCAATGCATGTGCTTGTGCATCTCTACCATCCCAATGAAATTTCTCTATAGTAGGTGCAATAGGAATGACAACTTAACCAAGAAATTGAAGAAGATCATCTTCAACACCATCTGTATCACCTTCAATCACTATATTTCTAGGTGTAGAAAGACATTTTTCAACACCCTACATAATATTCCACAACCCTTGACTACACATACATGATGGATCATGTATGCACACAATGGGTAATTAGTGCCATCCAACTTATCTTCAACAACCAACATATAAAGTACATAAATCCTGATGCAAAAAATTGGTTGTATCTCAAAAAGTTGAGCAGAAATACCCTGTTGAGATTTGTTACACTTGTAGTGGACCTTGATGAGCCAAAAATTTTATATATGTTTGGCACAAAAGCATGAAATTGCTTGGATAATTGGTATGATAATGTGTTCGGAGGCCAAACCAAGCTCAAACCAAAATTTCAATGCAACATAGAAAAGTTATTTTGAACTCCTAATACTTCATGCTCACCACTTTTCCTATGATCCTAAGATTATGAATAGAGGGGTGTTGAAAATGTCCTAGAGAGAACAGTGACATGTTTTGACACCAATTGTTGGAGTTCAAGCTCTGTGGAAGCACACAAACAACACAAGGAAGAAGAAGAAGCTTGGAACATAACACAATACTGAATGTATTACCAAATGAATGTACAAAGATGACTGACCCGTTAGGGTTATAGTGGTATATACAACCCAAGGGAAGGAACCTCTTAAAGAGGGAAAAAAGTGCCTCGACAGTCATAAGTGTGTTCACACACATCATTGTCAAAATATATCATGTACAAGGTAAAGAGACATGCAGATGGGAGCATCTCTAGGTATAAATTGAGATTGTTTGCTAAAGTTTTTGCTTAAATCTATGGCATAGATTTTGAGGAGACATTCAATCCAATAGCTAAGATGACTACCGTAAAGAATTTACTCTCAATTTCAAGACAAGAAAAAAAAAATGTCAAGTAAATAAAGAACAAGTGATTGAGAATCAAAGAACCATTGAAGAGAAAGAATCAGTCTAAGGGACGAGGGTAGACAAACTAAGAAACTTGAGATCGGTCAAGTATGCATATAGGTGATAGACACTTCTTGAGCTCAACTCCACAATGCATGAACATGCACTAAGTAAGGAAATTCATGTCAATATTGGAAAGGGACCGTGGCCTTGCCGTACTCGGATCTTGCATCTCCTACTATATTAACATTTGAGTTGCCTTGTCTTAGCAAAAAAAAAAAAAAAAATCATAGAGCAAGCACCATGGTGGCTGGTGGACCTAGCTCCATTCCTGGCGATTATAGGGCTATAACAATCGAGTACCCATTAGTCCCTCCATCAGAACTCACTGATTTTCAAGGAGAAATACCCATCGAGGATCCACCAATCAATCAAACAGACTGTGTCCACATAAATTCACATTGGTTCTAGGGTCATCTATACCCTCTTGCAGATGCCAAATATATATGGGAATCCCAAACTTGAATTTGATCACCGATGGGATTGTTTTCAATTCTTCTCACAAGAGTTTGAGGCACTACAAAACTTAGATGAATTGCACCTTATTTGGAAAAAGTTTGGACTCGAGGATTACTTTGCAACTCCATTGCCGAATCCTCATTTTTATTGGTTTTATTCTTTTATTCGCACTTTCTAGGCAAGAATCCACAAAGACATATGTCTTACCATCGCCCCTATCTTATCAATCTCTTAACAAATTTCGTCTCATGCAAAAATTTGTTAGAGAAGCACTCAAGGTGTTGGTACCCTAGTGCCTAAATACATAAAGAAGAGAGGTCTTGAAGCTAACACAAATGGCAGCATTTTGCATTCCTATATCAGTACATATTTGCCCAACCATATAAGAAACGTTGATTCCGCCAATACCTCACACAAACTGCGTCATTAAAGACTGACCTTCCCCAATAGATCATAGATGGCCTATATGCAACCAATACCTAATGGCCAAGGAAACAAGTGTGGAACAGATGTTTAGCAATTATGTGAATCGTGTATATGTGTCTTGCATATGACATACTTGTGGAATAAGCACTTACTCATGGCCAACTAAAAACATTCCAAGAGGGCAGAGGATCCACTTCTCACAAGACTAAGAGAATGTGTGGCACTACCCCATGCTTGGAACCAATCGAATGATCAACCACCCCCTACCGTCACCAATGGGCCCACCATAAGTTGTCCCACCTTTCACAATCTATCTCTCATGCCCCACTATTATCGATACTCAAGGATAAACTGCTAAGGAAGAAAGAGTAGTAGACATAGAAACAAGCCATGCGGTACCTATCAAAGAAGAAACCTTTGTGTTTCTCATTACTCAAAAGACCACTCAAGATGTGGGACTTGCATTTGATTTTGAGATACTAGATGCACTCCCAGATTTCGAATTCTTGGGTACTCAATTTGTCTCATAGGAATACAAATGACCTAGCTACCCAAACTCACAAAAAGATAGAGAAGAACAAGAATGCGACAAACAACAACAACAGGGAGAGGAAGAAGATGAAAAACTTGATCACCTAGCCTATATTAAAGCACTCCAACAATTCTCAAATGGAAGAGGTCCAAACACAGAATCAATTTATTGCAAAGAGAAGTCATGCCATATTACAACAAGAATTGATGGACACTAGCTTTGAAGAAGCTTCATTGGGACCATAGGTTTCTATTAACACAAGTTGTAGTTGATGCCCTCATATTCTTGATGATCAGAGCATGTGTATGCATATGTGTATGTGCGTATGCGTGTGCATATGACACATTATTTATAACCCATGTTATGCCCTTGTGCCTCATTTTCATAATACAAAATCATTTTTTTATCAAAGTGCAAAGTTACAAGTACTACATAGATTGGCTCAACTATCCTTTCATTGTAGGCCCTCAAAATGAATAAAAAATTGCATCTATGTTAGAAACATTTAGATTTTGAAAAGCACGTGTAGGTGGGGACCTTGATGTGCCTTGTCAAATGATTTATTCATAGAGTGATCTTCCAAATCATATAATATGTATGCCTTAGATTGTTCACTATATCCAATGAATAGATGCTTCTTAGACTTAGATGATAACTTGTCTTGATCTTCCTTGGCCACATGTACAAGTTCTTCACTTCCAAAAACTCTAAAATACTTAACATTGGGATTTCTTCCAAAGTAATCGAATTGCATTCTATATGAAGTGCAGTTGTAAAGCCTCTGTTGATGATGTGTACAACAATGTCTATAACTTTGACACAATAGTTGAAAGGTAATGTTTTGTTGTGAATCATGGTGTGTGCCATCTCCATGACATTGTGGATCTTCCTTTTGAATAATCCATTTTTGATATGGAGTATGGGGATTTGTGACTTGTCTTTTGATGCCTTTATACTTCAAGAAGTTATCAAAGTCATGATTGATAAACTCTCCACCTCCATCTCATCTGATAGTCTTTATTGGACTGGATGCTTTGTGCTCAACTTGATATAACCATTTTCTAAATTTGGAGAAAGTATCTACCTTTGATTTGACAAAATAACTCATATGTATCTAGAGTGATCATCTACTAAGAGAAAGAAGTAGAGTGACCCACTTAACAATGTGATAATAATAAGTCCACAAAGATCCAGGGTTAGAGGATTCCTTGCTTGGGAAGCCTCTTTTGGTACATGAGCCCTATGTTGCTTTCCTTGAGTGCAAGTTTGGCGCACACCTTGCATTTGAACAATCTTTGGCAATTGCTAACCAATTGAGTTGTTGAGATCTGATTAGGTAGGATGTATGTCCATATCAATAATGCCCACATGTGGAAATCGATCCTTTAGTGAGGAAGCAAGAAAGCTTGTATAAGCCTTTGTATTCAATACCTTGGGCTATTATATCTTGAGTGGTAGGATCAATCACTTTCACCGATGTGTTGTTAAAGAGGAATTGCTTATGATGGTTGGTAATGGATTTGATTGAGAGGAGATTCATGCAAAGGTTAGGTACAAAACATACCTTTGATAAAGCTTTGCATTCTCTATGATTTGTAATTTTTACTTTGCCTTTACCTTTGATTGGGAGACTCTTTTTGTTCCCTAAGTAGACTTCTCCTTTGTGATATTCTAGCTCTTGAAAGGATTCACAATCCTTGCACATGTGGGAGGTATCTTTGCTATCAAATATCCATTCTTGGGATGAGAAGTAATCAAAGCATTGGTTTTTGTTGAGATGAACATATATTCACTTTAACAATGAGGCCTAAGTGTTGAAGACTTAGATTCATGTTTAGATGTGGAAGGTTTAGAATTCTTCTTCTTCTTGTAACATAATTTTTCAAGATGTCGTGGATTCCCACAACAATTACATGTAAAATTCTTGGATGAGTTGTTGGAGCGTTTCTTAGAATAATTTATAGACTAATGAATAGATTGATTAGGCATATTGAAGGTTCCTTTACCTTTCATAGATGTGTCTTGAGATGTTCAAGACTTTGCACATGAGTTTTGGTGGAGTAGAAGTCTTCATACTTGTTCCAAATTCAAGACTTGAGCTCTATTGTAGAGGGTCATGTCAAATGTCACATATGACTTTGGGAGTTCGTTTAGAAGCCTAATAGCCATGTCTTCACTTGAAAAGTGACTAAACATAACAAGATTTTGTTTTGATAATATTCAAAAGTGGCAATGAATTTAGTGACCAGATCCTGAAATTTAGTTTCTAGGGTGTAAACTCTTTAGGAAATCTTATATTCATGTAGATCTAGTAGTATATTCCAAGCTTCATGAGAAGTTTTATGAGAAGTAATATATCCTATTAAGTCATAGCAAGCTAAAAAGAATTTCCCTAAGAGTTGCTTATCTTTAACACTCCATACATGCCATTCAACGAGATCACTATCCTTGTTGGGTTCGGGTCCTATGTCATCTACAACTTGATACTGTACATTTGTGTACAAATAAGCTTTGATAGTGTCCTTCCACAAATTATAATTTTTTCCATTCAAAATTTCTTTTTTTCACATGAACATAAACATGAACAATGGTAGATACCACATGCTTGAAGAAGCCACACTGGAAATGGTAGACATGATGCAACCCTTGATGAATGTCATCTACAACTTGATACTGTACATTTGTGTACAAATAAGCTTTGATAGTGTCCTTCCACAAATTATAATTTTTTCCATTCAAAATTTCTTTTTTTCACATGAACATAAACATGAACAATGGTAGATACCACATGCTTGAAGAAGCCACACTGGAAATGGTAGACATGATGCAACCCTTGATGAAAATAGAACTTCAAAAGTGGATCACCACACTTGCAACGATAGATATAGTTAGCACCAAATATGAGGGGGGGGGGGAGGCTCAAAATAGTGAAAAGCCATATATGCACTTGAGACCCTTAGGTGGATTAGATTAACCAACCGAATCACACACGCATGGTCCTTCTTATATGTCGTGGAGTTTGCACAAGTGGAGGGCACTAGGTTGCCAAATACTACCAAAATTAGGGTAAATGCCCTTATGAAATACAAAATAATACCTTAGAAATGGAGTACAATGATGTACACTGTAG
The DNA here is from genome assembly GCA_020310875.1 of Ceratopteris richardii. Taxonomy (NCBI): domain Eukaryota; kingdom Viridiplantae; phylum Streptophyta; class Polypodiopsida; order Polypodiales; family Pteridaceae; genus Ceratopteris; species Ceratopteris richardii. Next base: position 150,807,990 of record CM035427.1, on the reverse strand, counting down.
TGCTTGGAGTGCAACAAAAAAGGAAGGTTCATATTCTAAGTGGATATGGGAGAGAGGTAGTATCTTAGATAACTACAAATAAAGGTTTAGATTTTGATGATATTAGGACAAAGAGTGAAGTACCAAAAGATAGGAATCATACCCCAATAGAATAGGTGACAAGTCTTTAGTGAATAAAATGCAATGAGGCCTTAACGCAATACAATACATTATAAGATTTTTCTTTGAGACTTAATGTGTGTGAATAAAAGACTTGTGAACATTTCAAGAGTTGCGCTTCATAAAAGATGAAACTAGGTATGCATGTGTCTACACCATAGGCCATAAAACTTGTTACATAAGTGATGACATCAAAGAAGGAAAGTCCTCAAGGATAGGGGAGGGTTAGTTGACTGTGTGTAGGAACCATTAATAAAGCCAATGTAAATGATATAAAAATTTCCTCAAGCATCAGGGCGAGAGGAATGTGTGGAATCATTCAGGGTTCATGAATTCAAATAAGCTATCTTGAAATCATTCATGATGTCAAGCTCACTGCAAAGACACGAGATGATACCATGTAGCTCCTAATAATGGTAATAATGAGGATTTGTTCGATTTAAGTCTCTTTTCTCTTCGAATAGATCATGGAACTTCTCTCTCTCTCTAAGTATGACCAAAAGAGTATAAAATGATGGCAAAAAGACTTGTCCCAATGAGTGGAGAGAAACGCCACCAAGCTCGAGCACCACCAGCACCACCAAGTCTTCCAAATCACTACCAAGCAAACCAACAGGACCTCCACCTAGTGCTATGATACCATGTAGAGAGTAATGTTGAAGCAAAATGGAAAAAAGAGCAGTAAGAAAATGAAAGAGTGTGAGATTGAAACTGTGTGGACCAAGAAATGGATAAAATCACATGGGTTAGAATGGGCTTGCCAAGAGCATGAAGTGGGCTCTCCAAACTTCAAACCAAGTACAAAGTGGAGGAAAGTCCTCATATAGAGTTGGAGGAGGCTGTCCAAAGTACATCATATGAGGGATAGTTCTCTTTGAAAGAGAATGAATACAAGGTAGAAGCAAATGGAAAGTTAATGAGATACAAGTAGTATGAAATGGAGTGTATCCTCGATAAAAAATGGGGATACACTCATACAGATACAAATGGAAATGAGATACATGAAAACATGTCTTTAGTAGTTATAATACCTATCAATACTACATTGATTGACCTAGGCAATACACATATGCCATGTATAAGAGAAGCAACCATCCTAGTTCATATTGCATGACACACCATTAGAGCCAAATTCCTAGTGTGTAGTGATGCTTCTCTTGCCAATAGTGATGTCTTCGGACAAATGACTTCTAGAACACTTCGTAGGCTTAAACCTAGCCATGAACCATCTCATGACAAGAATCAAAGATAAATGTTACCATACAATTTAGGTTAACTCATGAGTGAATCACAAGAACATTCCCCACACAAGGAAATTAAGCACATAGAATCAAAATGTCATGCAAATTGGATGCTAAGAAATAAACGATATATCAAGTGTTTCAAGAACCAAAAAAGTAGGTGAATCATAAATTACTTCAACCGCCCAAGCAAGTATGTAGTGAAAGGGAGTACATCCTCTTCACTTGCAAACCCTAAGAAGTCTCAACCATAGACACCAAAGGAATGAATGAAAATGGGTGTATATGTGATGTATGTCTGTGTATGTATATGTGTGTATGTCTATGTGTATGTGTGTGTATGTATGTATGTGTATCCATGTATGTGTAAGTGTATGTATGTATGTGTAAGTGTATGTATATATGTGTATGTGTGTATGTGTATGTATGTGTGTATGCATGTTTATAAATGTGCATGTATTTATTCTATATGTGTGTGTATGTGTATGTGTGTGTATGTGTATGTATGTGTAGGCATATGTCTAAGTATGTATGTGTAAGTGTATGTATGTATGTGTGTATGCATGTTTATAAATGTGCATGTATTTATTATGTATGTGTGTGTATGTACGTGTACGTGTAATTATGTATGTGCAAGTGTATGTATGTGTAAGTGTATGTATATATGTACGTGTAAGTGTATGTATGTATGTGTGTATGCATGGTTATAAATGTGTATGTATTTATTGTGTATGTCCTTGTAGTGTTTATTAATTTATGTCTGTTATATGTAATATATGAGTATCATGGAGAGACTGATATGGATGAGGTGGAGAGATAGACACAGGAAGGACAATATTGATACTCATAGGGTACTGACCTCTCTACCCATGATGCCTCTCCATATGCATCAGATCATGCAGATAACCATGATGATGAGGGTGATCATGATGATGTGGATGATGATGATCAGAAAGGGGATTCAGGTGATTGACCTGTTACATTGGATGTATTATTTACATAGACACACACACTGTAATAAAGTGATAGGTAGGAGATGGTTGAACCACACCCTTCACAGACAGGAGATGGTTGAACTACACCCTAAGAGAGAGGATTAGGAAGTAATCCTCAACCATGGCTTTTGGGGCAAGTGTTGTCATCACGTTCCTAACCAAGAGGTTGTGAGTTCAATTCCTTAGATTGGTATCAGAGCTTAGGAAGTATGCGTGGGAAAGGTGGATTGACCTAATGGCCTCTAAAAAAGATGCTGGGGCATCTTCTATATGAAAGGGTACAAAGTAGCACACGTCGCTTTCACAAATTAGCCTAAAAAAAATTGAGGTGTATCTCTCAATTCGTAGGTCGGATTGAAACATGTAAGATACCTTTGGAAAGCTCTTAGACTGAAATTTCTGAATCTAATGAGATACCTAGAAAATGTAAGCCCTTGGGAAACCATGGGTGGCACTTGATTGAGGGTTCAAGATACCAAACATGGGTGAGAACAAGGTTCAAGACTGAGGTTGAGAACAAGGGCCCAAGACACCAAGGTTGCGAACAAGAAGGTTCAAGACACCAAGGTTGAGAGCAAGGGTTCAAGAGACCAAGGTTGCGAACAAGGTTCAAGAAACTGTGCGAGGTTGAGGACATCAATTCAAGGGTACCTAGGGAGTTCAAGGGGCTGATCAGCGAGGCTAGAGGGATACAAAAGCAGATCATTGAGGACAATGATTGAACAAGTGGAGAAGAATGTAATAAAGTGATAGGTAGGAGATGGTTGAACCACACCCTTCACAGATAGAAGATGGTTGAACTACATCCTAAGAGAGAGGATTAGGAAGTAATCCTCAACCATGGCTTTTGGGGCAAGTGGTTAGCCACTAGGCTAGTGGATCACTTATTCACAAGAGCACAAGACCTCGTAGTAAGTCTAAACTTGATATATATATATATATATATATATATATATATATATATATATATATATATATATATATATATATATATATATATATATATATATATATATTCTACTTATGTTTTTAATTGTGTCTATGGTGTGAATTATGCGACTCAATAATGATTTTTATTACAATTCATATTTCATATGTGATTTATTACTTTAATTGTATAATTCATTCATATTATGTGTGTGTTTGTGTGTATATATGTATGTATGTGCGTGTAGTTGTGTGTGTATATGTATGTATGCACATGTAGTTATATATCTATATTTGTGTAAGTGCATGTATGTGTGTGCATGTGTATATGTGTATATGTATTTATATGTGTAATTGTGTGTATGTCACATGTGTATATGTGTGTATGCATATGTGTATATATGCATGTGTATGTGTATGTGTGTATATGCATGTGTATATGTATGAGCATGCATGTGGATGTGCAAGTGGATGCATGTGCATGTGCATGCATGTGTATGTGCATGCATGTGCATGTGCATGCATGTGTATATGAATGCATGTGGATGTGCATATACATGCGTATATATTTGTGAATGTGTGTGTATGTGCATATGTATGTGTATATGTATAAGTATTTGTTTATGTGTGTATGTGTATGTGCATGCATGTACATGGAGATAGGTCTATGTATATGCATGTGCGTACGTGTATGTGTATGTGTAAGTGTATGTGCATATGTGTATGTATGTGCATATGTATGTGTATGTGTGTGTATATGTGTGTATGTGCATGTGTACGTGTATGTGTGTGTGGATGTGTATGTGGATGTGTATGTGCATGCATGAGCGTACATGTGCATATATATGTGTATATGTGCATGTGAATGTGTAAGTGTGAGTATGTTAATTAGTGAAAACAAAACAATTTAAATTACATACAAACAATGAGAACTGTACTTACAATGATTAGCCATATATTATGTTCGATGAGCTTCTTGAATAACCGAATAACCTAGAATATATATATATATATATATATATATATATATAGAGAGAGAGAGAGAGAGAGAGAGAGAGAGAGAGAGAGAGAGAGAGAGAGAGAGAGAGAGAGAGAGAGAGAGAGAATATCACGGTCCCATGAAATTTCACACCAAAGTTCAATCATCGATACTACAACCCATACAAAGTGGCAAAGCAAATCAATGATGTAAGCTACCAACTCGAGCTCCCATACTACGTTGAATTCCACAACGCGTTTCACATCAACTTACATAAGCGGTTCAAGCCTAACACCAAGTATGGACCCAAGATTCCAGTGCTTCAAGATGGTGAGAACGAGTTCGAACTGGCGGCCATTTTGCAAGAGCGCATCGGACGAAATGGCCCTGAGTTCCTCATCAACTAGTGTGGACATCCCCTTGCAGATGCTGATTGGATCTCGGCCAATGCATTCGGTTCGGATCATCCCCTCTTACGTAAATTGTATCACACACCTTAGGCCTACTTAGACCCTTAGCCCATTGTAATGTTCTTGACACTTTGTATCACCCTAAATTGTAATAACCCAACATTTTGTAGTATGAACCCACTTAATGAGGGCAACAAGCTCTTCAAGCCGAAAGAGGATGTGACGATCCGGTATTTCTATCTAGAACATTTCAGTGCCTAGGAGATTTACCCTGCGATGCGAAATTGTGTGCAACTATAAGGGGTAGTAACACACTTGAATGCCATTTCTTCTTATCAAGCCCTATTTGTCAACCCGTTGTAATCGCATTCAAAAGTAATCTAAAATGCTTTCTTTGACAAACAACTTGGCTCTTTGTGTACATTTTCTCTCTCACATGCTTTGGATCCCCGTTTCTGGGGCTTGGGTGTTTGAGGTGGTTTAGGACATCTCTCTCCCCCCTCCCCCCCACTCCCCTTGAGATAACATTCAAGCCAAAGTCCTCTATAATCATAACAATTCTTATTTTTCTTATTTATAAATCTTCTTTTTCCTTTTATTTATAAATCTTCTTTTTCCACCTGGAAGACTAGCTTTTTGGATGCTTGTTCTACAGCCTTCTGTGAACTGCAACTTTAGAATGCCTTGAAAAAAAAACTTGTAAAAAAAATCATGTAAAAGGAAATTTTGATATGAACAAAACACTACACTAGATCGCCCAAAAAATCATCATAGGAATCTGATGAATTCGGCTAAACAGACAATAATGAACTTGAAAAGTGTGATCGGGAATGACATATCAGCTCCGTATTCTTGGCAGGGGTCCCATGCGATTTGCGTGGCTCTCCTTCAATCTTTCTACGCTGCAAATTAATCGCCGCTTTTCACATAAAAAACGGAAATCGAACCAGAGTCGTACGCAGGGCCGTGCTTTGGCTTGCAGACGGGTGGTCCCCTCTCGGCCACGATAGAGGATGCACATTGCAGACTAGCAAATAATGGGATCACTATCGACAGGGCATTCAAATGGTTGCTGCATTTAGGTTGCTCCACTATTGTGTCACCGCTGCCATCAGCTTCAGCCTTATCTTCGTCAAACTTGGGATTCAAGTTGCCTGTGGATCTGTCTAACAGCCCCTTCAATCACTTGTGTTTATAATATTGATCAACGGACGGTTAATCCCACGTACAAAACCTGTTCTACATAGACTTTTCAAGGAGCAGAAAAGTTGGCAATCAGAATGGTGCATTGTAACATGTTTTAAGAAAACTTTTGGATCTCCTGAAATTCGGAAGATTTTATAGGTGGTGCCGCGCTCAGTCGAGGTGAAATAGAGAGACGCTTTGATTTAACGTAGTCACTGTACAGAACACAGCCTGCATAGATTGTGAAAGGGGATTGAGCAGACGTTGATTTAATTCGTCTCAGGTGCTCGATTGAAACTGAATGTACCTGATGAACCTTGCGTGCATCCACACGATAACGGTGTAGAGATTCGAGGAAACACGTTAATTTTCCGGGGTTAACGTGTTTCCATCAGATTAAGATCACGTAAGTGTTCTCTCTCTATGCAATAATTTTGCATGCACACGAAATGCACATGTTTTAGAACTATTGCTCCAGTCAGACTTCTTCCATGATCAAAGAGATGGGAAAAGGGATAAAAAAACTTCCGAATTCAATATACTTTCTTATATCTTTGATTAACAATTTGCATCACGAACTTTATGTTTTTATTGTTAGTAGCATTTAGATCAGCAAACTTTAAAAGGCTTTGGTGCTATCTGTGCTCCGATTTTTAAGGGCCCCTCTGAATTAGTCCGGCAACTTAATCGAGAAAAAAGAAATCAATATAGAAATGTGTCTTTTGGGAGATCATATGGATCCTAGAGAATGATTGTTTTGTCTTTGACATCATAGAGATCGATGTCTTTGTGATTTTACATCCAAGATTCATTTGACTTTTTATGAAAACACTGGACGTCATGCACTTACACTATTAATCTATCAGTCACATTATGCGGAAAAAGCACATTTTCAGTGTTGATTTGGGATGCCACGGATTATGGACTCTAGAGAATGACTGTCTTGTATTTGCATCATGAGGATTGATGCTTTGCGATTTTACATCCAAGAATCAATACTCATATGATTTTCTTTGAAGACACTCGGTGTCATGCACAAACACTATTAATCTATCAGTTACATTGTCTATGAAAAATGCACATCTTGACTATTGATTTTATTCTGTTCAGGGGACTCCTTTTGTGGAGTCCAGGGATCCGTGTGGAACATTTTCGATGATTAGAGTATCAATGACCAATTTAGACTAGGGTGAATTCTGAATTGTATTTGTTTCCAGATTTTGAAAGTTGTCAATGGTGACTATATTCATAGACTCTGTTTCTGAAGATGTGACTGTCAAAAATATAGGTGCATAATGCAAGGAGAGTAAAATTTTATTGAAGCTGCTTAAAAAGATTGAATATGATATCCATGTTGCATGAAGTGAAATTGTGTTCAAATGAAACTTCCAAATAAACCTATTCGTACCTTTACAATTGGATAATTTCTCATGATACTTGAACTCTGCAGTGACTTTTATCATGGGTAAATGCATTTCAACACATGGTAGAGAACAGCAGGAACTTTCATCAAATAGATCTAATAAACAGTCTAGTCCAGGCGATGGAACCTGCATAGTATACAAAAAAAGGGTGGTGAAGTTTGTGCAGAGCAAACAGAGAAGAGCGAGAGGATCATCTCAAAAGAACACTTCAGTGCTTCATTCTGATGAACATGTTTATGGTATGATAATCTTATTTT
>CM035427.1:150772913-150787913 GCA_020310875.1 Ceratopteris richardii | reverse complement strand
GGAAGAAGAAAAGAAAGAAAAAAGAGAAAGAGAGAGACATTCATGAATACATACACATGTATATAGATAGTTTATATGAATGTACTTATACACACTTATGCGAGAGAGGGAGATGCATATGCACTTTATGTTTGCATGCATATAAGCATTCAAATATGCATCTATGCATGTACATGTGCATTGGATCTACTTATTTACATGCATAACTACCTATATAATTGCATATTCATGTAGATTAATAGAATAACATGCATGTGAATTTATGTATGTTGATTGATATGCAAATATGTATACGTATATGTACACACACACACATAAACATGATAAATTATACATTTGCATTCAATTATGCATATACATTCATGTATGCACTTAAGTGCATGGGTAGTTACCTACATGTTTTATTCGGAGCATAACTTCCTACTCCAAACTCCGATTAGAGTGTTCTCAATTGCTATAGAATCCACACTTCAAGAGATTTTCAATGAGTGCGCTTGAAGTTCTATTTGGATTAGTTTTAGAATTCCTTTGAGGGCATTTAGTTTACTAATTTTATCCAAAGAGTGAGGTGCTTTCCATATACCCATGTTTACTATTATAGCGATAATAACTTTTTCATATGACACCTGAATCGAGAAATTTAACTTAGGATAGACACCCGAGCTATCTTTTGAGTGGTGATATCATATTTAGAATCACTTATGAATTGAATGCATTCATTATTGCGTCTTTGCACACATGATTATATTTACTTATGCTCTTTAATAAAGGCATGCACAGGTTTTCTCTTGTGTTTGCAGACTTTGTTTTGCACTTGTCGAAGCAAGAAGAAATTAATTTCAACAAAACGAAGATGTTACCATCATGAGGGCATATAGTGCCCAACAAAATATTTTGCATATGTTTATTTCTTGCAATTCATGGAGCGAAGAGAGAGTGGCTTGTCTACCATTAGGATTATGCCTTTTAGTGGTTATGTATTTTTGTTTTATTTCCATTTTATTGGGGAAGTGTTGCCCAAATTTTTATAACCGCATGGCATCATATGTGTGATTTGCATTGCGAATTGGTTTCCACCGATCTAGATGATCACTATATGCATGGATATGTTTATTTGTCATAATCCAACCAAAATAATGGATGAGCATGTCTAATCATAAGGATTAACATCTCTCATCATTTTTAAGTTAAAAAAAAATCGACGAAATAGTTAGAGAGGTAGAAACCTCAAAGGGATTTGGATGCTCCTCTTTGAGGGAATGCTCAAATTCAGTGAAATTTGGAGATGATCCTTAGAAGGGGGAGAGAGTGATATATCCCAGAGATGTACATGCCTCGAGGAATGAGAAGTTCCTTGCTCGAGGGATAGCCAAAGCCAAAAGCCAGAGAGTTCATACAAGTTACCTACTCGTGATGGCTAGATGAGTAGGACCTTAGAGAGAACTCTAGATGGTGACTAGGCGAGGGCTATAAATAGGTTGGGAGGTGAGTCCTAGGTATGTCATTCTCCACTTCTCACAATGTTTGAATATAAAGATGTATTTCCACTTGATTTACCAAAAGGATTACCAGTGACCACCTTGTAGAGGAGACATTGACCATGCCATTGACTGAGTTGTTGATACTAAGCCTATTTGTAAACCTCCTTATAGACGTAGTGTAGCTAAGCATTAGGAAGTAGAAAGTCAAATTCAAGATTATCTAGCTAAAGGGTTTATTAGGCCTAGTAATTCTCCATGGGCATTGTCAATGCTCCTAGTTAAAAAGAAAGATGGCTCTATGAGACTTTGTATAGATTTATTTATTTCCAATCATAGTGGGGGGGGGACACGTCCCCCCCCCCACTAGGAAAAATTTATTTCCAATCATAGTGGGGGGGGGGGGGGGGACGTGTCCCAGGAGGGCCCGAAGGATGTTGAGATGTCGTCCTCCCCCTTCATATATGTTGTTGATGCTCAGTTGCGACGGCTTGCATCCCTCGGAAATTTATTTTTCATAGGACTCCGTCCGGGATGTTGTCCTTGGGATTTGTATATGTTATGAAGGAATTTTGGGCAATGGAGATGCTTAAAATGGTCGGAGCAATTTTTTGCCAAAAAAAATCTGAATTCGAACTAGGAATGATAGCATTCTTTGCTAAACAAAAAGAAGAATGCCTCCATGTTGGAGTTGAAGGGAAATCAACACTTGAAGATACTCTTAATAAGGAAAGAACCCTTTGCGTCAAAGTTGGCGATATCAAAGTGATGGATATTGAGGTATGGTCACTCTAGGTGGGGAGATTCCTTAAAGCAAATTACATAGTATTCTCCTTGAGGATAGCGAATCCGATAATAATTAGAGCAAAGGGCACTGAGGGTTCACTTGGAGGAGAGCTTTTAGGCAATCTTTTTAGGATCAAGCAAGCGGAGCCTCCCTTTTGTTGGAGAAATCTCAATTTTTATTTTTATTTCTTTGATTCCCCAAAATATAGTTGCTCCCAATTTTCCCTAAATTTTTTTGACCTTTGCAAAATTTTTGGATAAAAGTACTTTCCTTTTTACTTTCTCTATATTTCAAGATAATTTCTATTATCAGAGTAAGAATTTAGATCTATATAAACAACCCACACATCTAATTTTTTGGAGCAATAACAAGCACACCATCTTGTACTTCTAGTTCAAGTGATTAGCCTATGTATTTGTTTTCTACTCCTTCGAGTATTCATTCTCTTTTCTTGTACGTATGCTCCTTATGTTTTCCAAACATGGTTCAAGAGCATGTTTGATGGGATTGCTCTAGGTGATTTAATTGCATGCTCATAGTTAATTTTGATTCATATGGTTGGAGCTTTTGTTGCTGCATTTATTATCAATTAAGTGATGACGCTTTTAGATTCTAGTGGGATGTTGTGCTTCTAATGGATTTGGTGCACCAGCACACCTTCATGATCTAGCTTTGTTGACTGAGCTTACTTGATAGTGGATCCCAAGGTTGAGAGTAATACCAATGATTTTGCTATAGGAGCGGTTTTAGTTCAAGATGATCGGCCAATGGCTTTTGAGAGCAAAAAGCTAGAACTTTGCTTAGAAAAATTACTCCGTTTATGAGAAGGACTTGTATGCAATTGTCTATGCTTTGAAGAAGTGGCGTCATTATTTATATAGTGCCAAAGTTACGAGTGTTTGATCAAGAGAGCATTAAGTGGCTCTCTAATCAGATAGACCTTGAAGATTGTAAGGCCCATTGGACAAAGACCCTTTAAGAGTTTGATTATGAGCTTAGGTATAGGAAGGGAAAGTTTAATGTGGTGGTTGATGCACTTAGCCGCATGCCTTTGCTCAACAGATTGAATTTTACTCAGATCACAAGTGCACTACTTGAGTCCACTCGAGGAAAATGTAGGCTAGATCCTATATACAGTGAGATTTGGAAAACCATTGAGAAAGGGGATATTGATACACGGGTTTCCAATGAAGATGGAGTATCGATGGGTACTCAAGAAGGCTTCAAATGGAAGATTTATAGTATCGATGATGGATATCTGTTATATAAAGGTAAGGTGTGTTTCCCTAGAGATTTTTAGATGGGACGGTACATATTGTATGAGTGCGGGAAATTTTGGAGTTAATAAGACTTATCATCTTGTTAAGGGGTAGTTTTGTTGGCTTGGACTTCACAAGGACGTTTTAGAATATGTGCTTAAGTGCACTAAATGCGAGGTCAATAAAGTTGAGAGGTTGAGGATTGGAGAATTACTCCATCCATTGGATATTTCCAATGGGAAGTGGGAAAGTATTTCCGTGGATTTTATAGTAGGATTACTTAAGACAAAGAGAGGGCACAACTCAGTTTGGGTATTTATGGATAGGTTAACCAAAATGGTTAGGTTTATCTGACACGTAGTATAGTGAAGAAACCTGAGTTGACTAGGTTATTTGTTGAGAACATATACCGGTTATATGATCATTGGTCTTCCTTTAGACATTGTTTGAGATTGGGGAGGAAGTTTACTAGCCACTTTTGGAGAGCAGTCTTCAAGAGGTTGGATATGAAACTTAGCATGGGAAGTAAGTGTGACCGAGCCATCCACATACGGATGGGCAAACAGAAAGGGTTAACCAAATACTAGAAGATATGCTCCGAGCATATGTGAATGAAAGGCAAATTAATTGGGAAGAGTACTTACCTATAGTAGAGTTTGCATACAATAGTGCCAAGTACTCTTCCATTGGGCATAGTCCATTCATGCTTATGTATGGGTTTCAACCAAGAGCTCTTTATGGAGTAGGATTGCAGCATGAGAAAGTTGAGGCTGCAAAGGACTTCTTGGAAGAGATGAAAGATATGCTTAGGCTTGCTAAGGACAACATTAGGAGAGCTTAAGATAGGGCTAGACCGTATGCTGATTCTCAAAGGAGAGAAATCAACTTTGAGGTAGGAGAGCAAGTCTATCTTAGAGTTTCCTCTAGGTCTAAAAGACGGTACCTTGTCCAAAACTATCTCGTAGGTATTGTGAACCATTCCCAATACTAGAGAGAATAAGAAAGATGGCTTACCAGCTCCAATTTCATGAGAATAGCTATATCCATCAAGTACTTCATGTTAGTCGATTTAAAAAGAGGTTGGGTGAATATGACAACCTCATTCCAGATAGTGAGGTAGTAGAGCCTATTTCTATTCAATTTATTCCACATGAGTACGTACTCGAGAAACATAGAGTAGGAGTCACCTTCATAAGAGTGCCTTGTAAAGTGGAAAGATAGTTCATAAGATAGTGCTACATGGGGGTGGGTTAGTACCCTTCACAGAAAGTTTCTCACCCCTATGAAGACTTCACAAGAGTCCCTTAAGGGGAAGGATAGAGGGAAACATTACGGAGAGATGAACATGTACACCAGGTACATGGAGTTTAGTGGGAGCGATTACTACACTTTTCTCTTTCTCCCCTATGCCTTCCAGGTTTGAGGACAAACCTGAATTTAAGGGGAAGGAAATGTTATGTAAGTAATGTAAGTTATGTAAGTGGTGGGAATTCCCACCTCTTATAATACTGAGTAGCATGAGGCCATGTGACACTCATGCATAGTGACCATTTGGGTGGTTGCATGGGGGGGGGGGGGAGAGGGGGAGAGAGAGAGAGAGAGAGAGAGAGAGAGAGAGAGAGAGAGAGAGAGAGAGAGAGAGAGAGAGAGAGAGAGAGAGAGAGAGAGAGAGAGAGAGAGAGAGAGAGAGAGAGAGAGAGAGAGAGAGAGAGAGAGAGAGAGAGAGAGAGAGAGAGAGAGAGAGAGAGAGAGAGGAGAGAGAGAGAGAGAGAGAGAGGAGAGAGAGAGAGAGAGAGAGAGAGAGAGAGAGGGGGAGAGGGGGAGGAGGGGGGAGGGGGGAGGGGGAGGGAGGGAGGGGGGGGAGGGAGAGGGAGAGGGAGAGGGAGAGGGAGAGAGAGAGGGAGAGGGGGAGAGAGAGAGAGAGAGAGAGAGAGAGAGAGAGAGAGAGAGAGAGAGAGAGAGAGAGAGAGAGAGAGAGAGAGAGAGAGAGAGAGAGAGAGAGAGAGAGAGAGAGAGAGAGAGAGAGAGAGAGAGAGAGAGAGAGAGAGAGAGAGAGAGAGAGAGAGAGAGAGAGAGAGAGAGAGAGAGAGAGAGAGAGAGAGAGAGAGAGAGAGAGAGAGAGAGAGAGAGAGAGAGAGAGAGAGAGAGAGAGAGAGGGGGGGGGGGGGGGGGGGATATGTAGGATGTCATGGCTGGGAGGAAGAGAACACGAATGTCTCTCAGGCATGCATATTGGATTTGGGACTTCTTCTCGAATTACGTGCACAGACTTTCTCGGAGCAAAATTCACGGAGAAGATCATCGGAGGAGGTCCAATCACAGCATCTTCTGCGTATTATTCTATGGAAAATTTGGAACTTAGAAACAATTCATGCTTCTGGCCTCTTAAAGCTGGGCAACTTCTTTAATAGGATGAATTGAACCCATCTTATGGATGATTATATTTCTCCTTGAAAGGAATCTGCACCTTTCCTTTTCTTCGGAGGGAAAAGGAACTCATATACCAGAGGCTTCAAGCTGACATCTCATTTTGTGCACCATGGCCTTCTTGATTTTTACATTGAATGTTCTGTACTTGCATCTTATTGCATGCATTCCTTCCATGTCTACTTTTTTTTAGCAATCATGAGAACTTGGATGTTGACAACACGTATATTCAGAGGTTTAAAGATCAAAAACAGAGTTTAACCGGAATCATGTTGCCATTTGTGATTAAGAGACTTAATAATTGACAATTTCGCAGCCCTTGTAACATGCACCTTGAAGAATGATTTTTTAAACTGTCCCTGTTAAGTGGGTGATATTCATTTTTGCTTGTGTAGGGTACTGATCGTTGCATCCTTTTGGAATTATTTAGGACTTGTAGGTAGATTAACTTGTACAGCATTTTTTCCTTTTTCGGTTGTTGATCGAAGTAACTTATTTGTATCGAGGACTGATCGAAGTAACTTAGATGTTAACAGCGCATATATTCAGAGATTTAAAGATCAAAGACAGAGTTTAGCCAAAAATGATGTTGCCACTTGGGATTAAAAGAATTAATAATTGATGATTTGCAGCCCTTGTAACATGCACTTGAGGAATGATGTTTAAACTTTACCGGTTAAGTGGGTGATAATCATTTTTGCTTGTGTAAGGTACTGATCATTGCATCCTTTTGGAATTATATAGGACTTGTAGGTAGATTAATTTGCACACCATTTTTATCTTTTTCAGTTGTTGATCGAAGTAACTTATTGGTATTGAGGATATTTGGATAATGTTTTGTTCCATAAAAATGCAAGGTTGCAATTATTTTTCTTTCAGAAATTGCATTGCATGTTTTTCATTTATAGTGTCCGTTGCCTCCTTAACATGAAGGTGTTCAACAGCAAGCGGAGATGAACTTTGGTTCGATACACATCCTTCGTTGCCATCCGACTCTGATGATGAGTTTCGAAGTGTTAGCGGTGGTAAATTCTTTTCAACCTTAATCTTGTTTCGACTATCCTATTATCATGTCAATGGTTCACTAATCGAATAATGGAATCCCATTATCACTGTTGAGCATTGAAAATGATACTGTTAATTGCATCAGATTTTCTACCTTGGGTTGGCAACAATCTCGACCAATCTCGCTCTATGCATCAAATATTTCCGTCCTCTGAAGGAACAAATCAGAGAGCATATCTAGATGCTTCAGTTTTTGACCAGAAACTCGATGTGTTATCTGCATCAGATAAGAAACTGTCAACAAATATCATGTCTCATAATGCAATTCATGATGAAATACACAAGGCAGACAATGGAGGTCATCAAGATACAATGGATAGAGGTATCATATGTGCCAGCTTGGGTATAAACTGTTTATAAGAATATTTAGGCAAACATATCTTATGGTATAAATGCAGATGATCAGCACACAGAGACTTCTTTTCATTCATCTTGCTTACCTCGGTTACGTCACTCAGTTAGCTTTAATGACAAGAAGGCACCTGTAAGTCCAGGTCTGCAGAAGACAAAGAACTCATTGCTACACTTCTCTTTCAAGAGGCGGTCAAATGATTTTATTGATGGAGCCAACCCATGTACGTACATCTGGGATCTATTACCTCCGTAGACTGTAGTGTCCATTTACAATATGTTCAACTCCAGAGGATTAATGGTTCTTGAGAATTTTAGAGTGTCCCACCCTAACTGTTTGTGTTTGTGTAGTTATCTCAAATGTTCGTGTAGAAAGGCCTGTTGCTGGATTTCAGATCCCCTTTAGTGCAGGGGATAAATTTATTGAAGGAACTTGGTCCCTGGTTGGTCCTTCAACATTCAAGCTTAGAGGGTCAAGCTACTTGAGGTATAGTTCGTTAAGATGCTCATTTGTGTTGACACGTGTGTTTTCCGTAGCATGATGTGTAATGTTGGGTTTAGAGCCCATTGAATGACACAAAATAGGAGTTTGGTTGACCTTGCAGTGGTAGACATTGAGATTTACACATCAGAAAATGAGAAATTAGTGTACAAGGACATGCAGAAAGGATTTGTGCAGATATAACAGAAGAGAATGTTTCTCTCTTTCTCTCTCTCTCTCTCTCTCTTTGTGTCTCATTGTCTGTCTTTTGTTTGTTTCTCTCTATGCCTGCCTGTCTGCCTGCATACCTACCTACCTAATACCTATTTGATACTTTATCTTTCGTGCTATCTTTTTGTCCATCTATCTTCTTACCTATCCATGCTTCATCTATCTCTATTTGTGTACCAGCTCATTTCTCTCCTTGTATACTACGAATAGTTTGTTTTCCATGTCAACAAATACTTTGTGATTGTAATGACATTATAAAGGCAAATGTCAAAATTTGCTAATTTATGGAATGAATATTGTGCATTTGTGAGTGATATGAGCAAATTGCAAAGCAGTGTCTCATACGAGTTCTCTCTCTCTCTCTCTCTCTCTCTCTCTCTCTCTCTCTCTCTCTCTCTCTCTCTCTCTTCCCCCCCCCACCCCCCTCCCCAATCCCCATTTCTCTATTTCTCAGAGAGAAAAGAGTCTTAGGGGTTGAAGGATGTTTTAAATTGCCTCTACACTCTGTTGGTAAATCGGGAGACAGGTTTGTGTGTGACAGTCTTCCATCAGATATTACACATGACGGGGGTGTTTATGTAGTACAATTTTGTAATAGAAGCTTGACATATATTCGTGCATTTTTTGTAGGTGAGAATGAGTTTTTACCAGTTCCATCTGCATATAATGCATTGGCTTTTACACTGTCTTTGCGAATTGCAGAGATAAAATAAAGGTTTTCGCTTCTCAATATCAAATGTATGAACCCTTTGGTGTCGATGTATTCTTATCCCCCAAAAAAGTCAGTCATGTAGCTCGATTTGTGGAGCTTCCTGATTGTGAAAAGACTGGGGACCTTCCAGCGCTTCTTATTCTTAACATACAGGTGGTGTACTTGATCTTTAGTGTTAGATTTGATTGTTCATTGCTCGATCTTTAGCATTAGATTTGATTGTTTTATTGTTTACGCTGTCTTGGAGTATCTGACCAAGGTAGTGTGTGCTCGCATGTTTCAGATTCCAATGTATCCAACCAGCATCTTCTTGAATGAGGTAGATGGAGAGGGTTTGAGCTTGGTTTTATATCACAAGCTATCAGACCAACGTACAGAAGTTCCTTCCTACTTTCAGAAGATGTTTGTAGTGAGTTCATCTTCTCTCTTTATGTCTCACTTTGGGAAGAGAAATGTATAAACAAAATAACCTTGTGAGTAACCTCTCTGTGTACAATTGTCCAGAAAACAGGGGTTAGTTTAAGAATAGAATGACTATTTCCATATGGACAGTACTCAGAAAACTACAAACATCAAGTAGTTGGGTTGTAATGGCTCATGTGGAGTGAAAAAGTTCCCCTTTTTCTTTTTTCTGGCAAAACTTCAAGAATCGAAGGATAGTAGAAAGTAGAGATTCAAATTGTTATTTGTTTGTACATGTGCACTTACAGACACATGCACGTGCACACACACACACAACACACACACACACACACACACACACACACACACACACACACACACACACACACACACACACACACACACACACACACGCGCGCGCGTGCGCACACGTGCACACACACACACACACACACACACACACACACACACACACACACACACACACACATAAAGAGAGAAGATGAACTCACTACATGTTTGTAGTGAGTTCATCTTCTCTCTTTATGTCTCAATTTGGGAAGAGAAATGTATAAACAAAATAGCCTTGTGAGTAACCTCTCTGTGTACAATTGCCCAGAAAACAGGGGTTAGTTTAAGAATAGAATGACTATTTCCATCTGGACAGTACTCAGAAAACTACAAACATCAAGTAGTTGGGTTGTAATGGCTCATGTGGAGTGAAAAAGTTCCCCCCCCCTTTTTTTTTCTGGCAATACATCACGAATCGAAGGATAGTAGAAAGTAGAGATTCAAATCGTTATTCGTTTGTACATGTGCACTTACAGAAACATGCACGTGCACACACACACACACACACACACACACACACACACACACACACACACACACACACACACACACACACACACACACACACACACACACACCCACCCACCCACCCATGCATCCACCCACCCACCACACTTCCCAATGCAGATAGAATACAATGAGCCTCCCAAGTTCACTTTTTGGACAGACACTACTTCACAATTCATACTTTTCTCACAGTTTGCTCAGAGAACTCCAGATATTTGCTGCATAAGTGAAGTAGACAAAAATAGCTTTCCGACAAGCTATAATTCCATGAAAATGGATAAATGAATACTGAGAAGTTGGTCTGCTAAAACATGCTTGCAATGCCAATCACGGTCTGTGTGTATGCAGAGATATCCTAATGAGAAAACTAAGCAAGTAGGGGGGCAGCTAGCTTAAGCAAGCAGGGGGGCTGCTACCTGGAGTTGGTGCATTCCAACTTGGAAAGACACTTCTTCCCATAAAATAGATAGTATCTAGAGTGTTCTAATGTCGACATATGGCCATCATGCACACTCACTCTGCTACACCTGAGGAAGTTTAGGATAGCCCTTGAGCTAGGGACCTTGGCTAAGTTAGCCCTTGTCCCACACACACATCGGATAGCCTACTTGGCCTAATGTCTAACATTCTCCTTCTACAAGTGTCCCATACCACCCCATCCGAGAGGGTAGAAGCATGTCAAGCTGAACCATCTTGGCTGATGAGTTCTAGTGATGTGTATGCTGCTTTTCCTCTTTCCAGGAGTAAAGGAATGCTCTGACATAAGTGTTAGCACCACACATGCGCTCTCACAAGCTCCTCCCTGCTAACAAGACAAAACACAAGCCATATCCACAAATATGAAAGGGCTCATCAGCCATCTTGGCTAATGAGCTGTACTGATTTTGTGTATGCTGCTTTTCCTCATTCCATGAGTAAAGGGATGCTCTGATACGAGATATAACATCACACATGCACTCTCACAAGATCCTCCCTACTAAGAAGACAAAAGACAAGCCATATCCACAAATATAAAAAGGGAGGACATCGGATTCACCCCAAATGTGGCCCCATCCTCCTGGGGTCTAGTGTTTTCAGCATTTAATTTTTGGTTTCCTTCTTAGAGGCTTTTATCCTCTCATAAATCCTTCTTTGCTCGACTTGATGGCTTGTGCAATATATATTTTTGCATTAAACATTGCTTTGTTTGTCCTTGAACTTAATACTTTGAAATCGTTATTTTGGAAAACCCTCAAATTCTTGACTGTGATATCTATCATAGTTAGTAAGGTATGATCCGTACGATTAGTACGGTACGTATTAGTACGGTACTACGTACGTACCCTAAGATTTGGGGCTTCCCGTACGGTATTCGTACGTTCATAATGTACGATTTTTTTTTTTGCTAAAAATTATATATCTCATCTTTAACATGATAAACATCATGTTTATGAAAATAATGCATCAAAATAAAGGTTAAAACTTTATTTAGCTATATTTAATCATGTGGGATATCACCGTCGTATCGAGGAATTGGATGTATCTACTATCATCATTCATGTATGATGTAAGTTGTACTTTGTAACATCATTAAAAACAAAAACCATGCTATCAAATTTCATTCATTACAATGATCATTCATCATTAAAAAAACCATTCATTCAAATTTCATACATGACTCATCAATGATCAATCATCATAGTACATAAAATCAAACTTCAAGTCACATCAAACACGATCATCGTGATTCATGAATCATCACCAAGAATACATACATAAATGATAAATCATAAATAACAAAATGACAAGTCACAAGTCCACAGTGGTAAATACTAAAAGCCAATGAAAAACATCATCAATCATGATTCATGTAGTATGTATACATCTGTCATCAATCATCATAATGTCAATAAAGTGACAAGTCCAAAACTCTAAAAATATCACATGGATCATGAATCATGATGAACAATGATCACTCATCATCCGCATCCTCCATCTCATCAATATCACTATCATCATAATCAACATCAATAGAATCAGATGTTGTCATCTCATAAGTAGATGACAGTGGAGTGGGAGGATCACTGACAAGATTTCCCTCATCATCAAAACGTGGGGATAGCGACATCGATGGTAATGTCCTCCTCCCCTTCCTCCTCGTATATGTACTAGCTTGTGCTCGACTAGTGCTAGCTCCATCCCCATGTGAAGTGGTCGATGCACGCCGAATAATCAACCCCTTCTCACGACCACGGACTCCTCTGACCCTTCCTTTGCTTCTACAACTTCTTGTTTGCCTCACATCTATAGAGCAAAGCTCTCTATATAGCTTGGCAAAAAGAAGTTCCTCATCACCTTGAGGCATATCATATGATGGAAGAGGAGTGTCTCTCACGGAAGGCCAAAATCTGTCCACATTCACCTAAATAAAAAAGAGAATCAAACCATGAATCACTTGTTTATGCAAAGAAATTTTTGTAAATTTATGCAAAATCTAAAATTTATGCAAATCTGAAATTTATGCAAATTTTTGCAAATCTGAAATTTATGCAAATTTTCTTACTTGTTTGAGAGTCTCCATGTAAGGGATATTTTGCAACATTCTTAGATTGGTGCGACAATATATTAATTTCTCCATTTGTTGAGGACTAAGTCTATTCCTCACCTTTGTATGGATGAGAGCAAAAGCACTCCAATTCCTCTCACATGCACCGGATGAGCAATCTTAAGATAATACCTTGAGAGCATATGTGCATAAAGTAGTGAATGAAAAACCAAAATTTTGCCACCAAAAAAGTGGTTTTACCATTGACTCTCTATCCCAACATGTAGGGAAAAAAAAGAGGGATTTCCCCTCTCATCTGTATAGCAATTTATTTGCTCCAACATCTCATTATGTAGATGTATGGGAACTATACGTGACATATATTGAAGCCGATCCGATAATAGCTCCACATCATCATATAATTGCGGTGAATGATGGATGCAATAAACCTGCAAACCCATGGATAGGTCGATGCATCCATGTCCATCTTCTCATTGTTACCTAATTATAAAAAAAGAAAGAGAGTTAAATTTTAAAAAGAAGAATGAAATAAAAATTAAAATAAACATATTACATACATAATCGTTGCATCATGGTTTATGGCACATCATGCATGATGCATGCATGCATGCACGATGCATGCATGCACGATGCATGCATGCACGATGCATGCATGATTACATCATGCATGCACCATTGCATGCACATTGCAATTTGCACATAGATGTTAAATATCAAATACAAATACATTTATGATGTATGATATAATTGATAAATCATAAATCATAATTTGTCAAAGTGTCTTACCTCAAGTACTTCACCTCTTTGATCCTGGGTGTCAAGAATGCATTCCCTTATCTCTTCCATAGCTCTTCTCATGATATGGATGAGAAGCCCTAGAGTAGCACCCTCGCAATCCGTCATGCGTAGAACTTTGTAGATGGGTGTGATGACACTCACACTATCCCAAAAGCTCTCATTCAAACATAGCCTTTGTATGCTTTTTGACTCCTCCAATGAGCTCTCATCCCACTCGATTCAAAAGGTAGATACCACCGTTTGACTTAGAGGCACTTTGACTTCAAGCAACCTTGAAAGAACAATCCACATGTATGCGAAACGTGTGGTGGCGGGCTTCTTTATTTCAAGCTTGCTATGCTCTCTAAACATAGCTAACACTTTCATTTTTTGTGTGAAAAATGTAACTATGCTCGAGGCTTGTAGTGTGCAAGCTTGTACCCATGATAGCTTTCCAATATCCTTCACGAGCAAATCAAGACAATGAGTTGCACATGGAGTCCACACAATATGTGTATATTCACCCTCCAAAAGCTGCGCCATATGTCTACAATTGCTTGCATTGTCGGTGACAACTTACACTACATTTGATGGACCCATCTATGCACAAAATTCAAAAATTAATATTTAGAATTTTACGTAAATGGTAAATCTCAAAATTTATAAAACATATAAAAATAAAATTAAAATTTCCAACTTACCTCTTCGACGGTCTTCTTGATATGTCGATAGATGAACACTCCGGTTGTCTTCTTTCCTTTCTTTCCAACCTCAATGGCACGTAGGAAGAAAGTACCAATAGGGCATGACACAAGAATATTAATTATTCCTCTATTTTCTCTCTCTCCCTCTCTCTCTCTCTCCCCCCATCCATCGGCGAGGATAGTGCATCCATACCTAGACCATTTCTCACGCATAGGGGCAAGTGAGAGATCTATCCTCTTCTTCTCCTCATTAATTTTGGTTGTCCGCATATCGGAATAGCTAGGTCCACTCCATACTTGACATGGACCCACTTCACTAATTGCTTTCACCGTAGTCTTCCATTGGTTTGAATTAAGAAGATTAAATGAGAGATTTTCCATAATTACCGTTCTTGCAATCTCTATGTCGGCTATCTTTTGTTTCTCCTTGATCCATGTGAGAGATGACCTTACATGCCCGGGAGCTTGCCCTAATCTGCTTTGCCTCATATGTGATTGTGAATTCCTTTGTGTTGGTGATTGTGATGATGAATCAATATTTGAGTCTTGAAAATGTGACTCCCCTTCATGTGAAGAGGTAGAGGTTGACGCACGAGAAGGGTAGCTTGCATATCCTCTTACCAATGTAGGTAATGTGCTAAGAGAGCCCAACATTTTTTGCCTAATTTTGGATGCAATATGGTCTGGGATCTCCTTGCATGCCGCTACTTGCCCTCCAAGCTTGCTTAGGTGTTAAAGTAGCCTTGTAGCCTCACTTGTGTATCGCTTGCCACAATATTTGCAAGTCCAATGATGGGAGTTTGACTTCCTCGTATCTTTCTCCACGCCAACACAATGGAGATCAAATGCCTCATGCTTGTCCCTCACCATTGTGCTTAGAAAGGGCTGACCTACAAGAGGAGAGAGCACTTCAAACTTCAAAG
>CM035427.1:150582913-150767913 GCA_020310875.1 Ceratopteris richardii | reverse complement strand
CTTTCAACATGCAAGAGTAGGGGCTTACAACAATGATATGACATGTTCCTTGTGCCCTTTCCATCCACACTTGAAGGATTAGTAGACAAGTGGTTCAACCAGTATGCTAACGAGCACTTTTAGACATGGGAAGCATTAAAGGCCGAATTCATAGAGGCATTCTGACCAGGTAATTTGACAGAAACAACATTAGACAAACTAGAAAATTTAATATTACATAAAGGAGAGTCTTTTTCAAAATTGATGATGCACGTATGATCACTAGTTGTAAGACTACCAAATGGACCAGGAGACTTCATGATCAAGAAATGGGTGGAAAAAGCTTTGCCTAGATCCACTGAACAAGAATTGAGAGAGCTTTTGGGACCAGAGACCACCTTAAGAGAATTCGAGGTGGCAGCTACAAGGATTGAAGCAGAACGAGTTCACTTTGGAACTCAACAAGGTAAGATTCTTTCCCAAAGTGAAGATATTGTGTCATAATTACAGAAGGAATTGGAAGCTTTAAAGCTTCAAAAGATCTGGGGGGAAGAAAAGACCATCTTTGATGGCCTTGTTGAGCTATGCCAAAAACTAGAAGAATTGAGAACACTAAAGGAGGTAAGAATTGGACTTTGGTGTTCTCTTTGTGCTACTCAAGGGCACACCTCCCAGGAGTGTCCAAGATGATTGACATGTCAATTTTGTGGGAAAGGAGGCCACAAGGCAAAGAATTGTTATTTTTTGAAGGGTCTAGGAAACCAAAATATTATACCAAGACAACCACCAGCTAATGAATGAGTAAGTGCCACTCAATCTTCTCTCGTAGGGAAACCTCCCATAGGAGTACCCCCAATGACTCCTTTTTACACTAATAAAGGAGAACAAAGGCAAGAGGTAAGGCCTCGTCAAAATCGCCCACCTAGACCCATAATGTGTTTCCTTTGTGGGGAATACCATCATTTTCAAAGTAAATCTTCCTTACCTGAAGATGCCCCACCATGTAAGAATTGTTTGAAAACTAGGGACCATTACACAACGGATTGTCCAAAATCAGTTCCATCCACCTGTACACAAGGGAACTTCTATCCCTTGCACATGATCAAGGTAACTGGGATTGAGGACAATGTAGAATCCCCAAGTACGTGAGTGATCCAACTTGAGGAGCTCTCGGGAGTAATGACTTGAGCACAAAACAGAAGGTAGCCTCGAAGGATGCAATGAAAGAAACTTGAGAGTCAGTCGGTCAAAATAGAGATACAAAAAAAAGATAATGACAGAAAAAAAGATGATGTTAAAGAAAGGACAAAACCCAACAAATGAAGATAGCAAGTGTCACGGGAAGAAATAAGGGAGAACAGAAGCTCTTTGGAACACCCCACTGACAAAGCATATGCATTGTTCAAGGAAGACTTGAGGCGATTTCATGGTGGAACTACATCTCAAACCAACTAGGAGGGTCATCTCACTATAATCCAAGTCCTGTAGAACATGTACCAACATGTATCTCTCTACAACTTTGCCATGAGTCTTGGGTTCCGAGGAGAGGTAGTTGTTTCTATCTATAATCAAGGCCCCAGTGCCATATTAAGGGGCAGGCAAGGTACTACTATGCTTATATCTCCACATATACCCATGTCCTTAACTTACATATCAAAATTATCTCCAATGACATCTCTTACAGACTACAAGAGTCCTATGATAACCGTCAAAAGTAAGGGAATCTCCATGGAAGAAGTAATATTAGATGGAGGATCTAGTATTAATCTTTATGCCAGAATACACAATGTCATTGTTAAACCTTAGGCCAACTAAACCTGCCCATTTTACAGTTTCTTTGGAAGATTGAAGTAGGGTAAGTCCACTGGGCATAGTGGAAAAGGTGGTCATAATTCAAAATTTAAATTTTGTGCTAGATTTTGTGGTTGTCACACTTCCTAAAGTAAAAGGAGGATTCTGTCTCCTCATAGAGAGACCATGGCTACGTCACAGTTGACCATTGCATGATTGGGGTAGTGTTACCTTATGGGTGGCAAGTCCAGACAAAGCAATGATGTAGCTTCAACTGGAAGGAGGTATTGATGAAGCTTTGGCGACTTCTCAGGTTGTTCTCCATCTAGAACAAACCTCAGAGGAAATGGATATGCAAGATCCTAAGCCGAAAAACAATAGAGACATTAACAAAGAAGATGAAGTGATAATTGAACAAGAAACTGAAAGAGCAAGCATTTGGGCTACACCACCCCTATGCGTTATGGAGCATGCAGAAGCCCCCACACCAAATTAAGTGTGTGAAAATTGGGCTAGAGGAAATTGGCCACTTTGCCTCCCAAAATTTTTACATGTGAAAATTGGGCACCTTCACCTCTCAATAATCGGGCAAATGGAAATTGGGCAACTTCACCTCCTCGAAACGGGACGAGTAAAAGAAAGGTATTTCCACCAACGTAGGCACCAGAGAATTGGGTAAGAAGCTTGGGCTCCATTCTAGGCTCAAGGACCTCCAACTTGGGCATCTGAGTGGGTGGCGCACCCTCCTCTTTGGGCCACTCCTGTTGGTTGGGTGCCCAATGGGCATGTGGTGAGCTCCATTGGGAGTTGCTGTAGACATTTGATGTTCCATGACATTAAAGTTGAAGTTGAAGAACACAATGACAATGTAGATGAATTATCTACAAATGATCTGAATGAGATAATTGACTGGATAGAAGAAGCTAATCATGTTTCATGATTTATAATCACAGTGAGAAAAGAGGAAGAACTTGTTGAGTCAATAGTTCTAGGGGAAGCTGTTAAAGATCATAGAAGAGATAAATCTACAAAAAATATTGCAATGAGTCAGACAGAAGAAAAGGTAACACAAACTATATTTCCGATGGAAGAGGTTCCATTTGGATGGATGTAAGAAAAGAAGCAAGTTATCACAATTGATGAGAATCCTATTGGAGTTAGACGTCTGCGGAAGCACGCAAACAACACAAGGAAGAAGAAGAAGCTTGGAGCACAACACACAATACTGAATGTATTACTAGATAATGTACAAAGATAAGTAAGCCGTTGGGGCTATACGCGTATATACAAGCCGGGGGAAAAAACCTCCTAAAGAGGGAAAAAAGTGCCTCGGCAGTCCTAGAATGTTCACACACATCACTACCTAAATATATCAACAAATCCCCCCTGAGAGTGATGCAGTGAACAAGGAGGACTCATGTATAAGGAAGTGCCAAGCTATGTCGAAATCACTCCACAAAAGGAAGTAAGCCCAAAGCTTTGCGAAAAGCTTCAAACTTCTTCCCAGGCAGAGCCTTTGTGAAAAGGTCTCCAATGTTCTCTTGCGTGGGCACATATGCCAAGCTGATCTCTCCAGCAGAGAACCTCTCTTTGACATAGTGATAATGCACCTCAATGTGCTTAGTGCGAGCATGGAACACAGGGTTCCTCGCAACTGCCAATGCACTCTAATTGTCAGTGAAGATGGTGGTGGTAGAAGAGTGATCAACACCCAAATCAGCCATAAGGTGTTTGAGCCACACACACTCAACAGACAATGTGAAAGCTGCCCTATACTCAGCCTCACAACTAGAAGTGGCCACAGTAGGTTGCTTCTTGCTCAACCAAGATATGCATGAGCTACCAAGCATGAAGCAAAAACCACTGGTGGACACACGAGTGTTATAACAACCAGCTCAGTCAGAGTCAGAAAAAGCATGCAAATCTGGCGGTAGTGATCCCCCCTTGGGATAAAAACAACCCAAGTAGCCGGATACCACTCAAGTAGAAAAAGATGCGCTTAATCGCCTGCCAATGCTTGACACCTGGGCAATGCATAAACATGCTCATCTGTGAGACAACAAACTGAATATCTAGCCAAGTAATGCATAAGTAAATCAAGCATCCAACAACCTACTGATAGAGAACAACATCAAATGCATCTCCAACATCATGAAGACTCAATCGTAAACCTGTTTCCAGAGGAGTGGTAATAGGTTTACATACTTCAAGACCAAAATGCTGCAATAATGTGTCAATATATTTCCTTTGACACAAAGCCATTCCACCATCAACATGTATAAACTGAATGCCCAAATAGTGATGCAAATGCCCCAAATCAG
This sequence comes from Ceratopteris richardii, assembly GCA_020310875.1. NCBI lineage: Eukaryota > Viridiplantae > Streptophyta > Polypodiopsida > Polypodiales > Pteridaceae > Ceratopteris > Ceratopteris richardii. Next base: position 150,763,822 of record CM035427.1, on the reverse strand, counting down.
ACATCTCAAATGAGGCATACAAATAAGCCTTAAAATCAGCAATATGCCTCTCATGAGGACCAGTGAGCAACATGTCATCAACATAAACCACAATGATCAGAAGTACATCATTAGCACACTTAACATATAAGGTGCTTTCAGTTGGAATGTTCTCAAAACCATGTGCAATCAGATAGGCATGTATCTTTTCATACCAAGCAAGTGGTTCTTGCTTTAAACCATATAATGCCTTCTTTAAATTGCACACCTGGTTCTCATGCCCTTTCTGCACAAAGCCATAGGGTTGAAAAACATACACTTCTTCATGCAAGTCACCATTCAGAAATGCCGTTTTGATATCGAACTCATGTACATTCCAACCATGATGAGCTACAAGTGCACAGATGCTATGAACAGTAGTCATTTGGCAAGTAGGTGCAAAGGTCGCATCAAAATCAATGCCTCTTTCCTGTGCATAACCCTTTGCAACAAGCCTAGCCTTATACTTGTCAATTATTCCGTCAGGTTTACACTTAAACTTGTATGCCCACTTTGTGCCAATGGCCTTCTTGCCAGGAGACAATTCACATAAAGACGAAGTATCATTCTTCATTATAGCATCATATTCAGATTGCATTGCAACCATCCAATGTTCAGAATTTTGTGCTTCACCAAATGAAACAGGTTCAGTCTCATCACAGAGACTAGAGGCAACCATAGCATAGCAATCTGATGTAAAAGGGGCACTATGAGAGCCTGAACTGGTACGATATGTGCATCTAATTTGCTCTCACGCAAAGCCTGCACCAACCATTTTGGCATAGTTTTTGCTTGCTCAATATCAGCTCTCTCATCAACAAGTGCATCATGTAAATCTGCATCAGAAATGGAATGATCTGCATCATCACATGAAACCTGCAAAGGCTGAGAAGTTGCCTCATTAGGACCAGGACTAGACTGTCCACCTGTAAAACGAGGCAGCAAACTATCATACATGTCTTTGGAGCTAACAGATGTCTTCTTAGTACATGAAAGCAATGGCTGAATAACATCTTCCATAAAAACAACATCACGGTTAACTAGAATGTGTTTAGTCTATGGATGATACAAATGATAGCTTTTACTTTCAGAACTGTACCCAACAAAAATACATTTTATTGTTTTATGATCCAATTTTCTGCGATGTTTTTCAAGCACTAATGCATATGCCAGACAACCAAAAACACGCAGATGAGCAACAGATGGCTTGCGATCATGCCAAGCCTCATATGGAGTGATAGCTGCAGTGCTTTAATGGGATACATGTTAAGTACATATGTTGCACACATAACAGCCTGAAGCCAAAAACTATGTGGTAAGGCCTGACTCTTGACCATACAGCTCGCCATCTCCATGAGTGACCTATTCTTCCGTTCAGCAACTCCATTCTCTTGAGGTGTATACGGCACTGTACACTGGTGTTTTATCCCAAGTTCAGCCAAAAGTGCATTAAAATCAGAAGACATATACTCTCCCCCTCGATCAGAATGGAGGATGCCCATTTTACATGCTGACATATTTTCAGCCAAAACCAAAAACTGTTTGAATCACATACACACTTCGAACTTTGATTTGAGTGGATATACCCATGCATGCCTAGAAAAATCATCAATGAAAGTCACGAAGTAAAGATAATTTCCAAAAGAGGGTGTCTGCATAGGACCACAAACATTGCTATGAACAAGCTGCAATTTTTGAGTAGCCCAAACTGAACCATCTTTTGGAAATGAGGAACGCTGCATTTTGCCCAAAATACAGCCTTGACATACATTTTTATCGGGTGCCTCAAGTTTGGGCAAAGAGGACACCATTTCAGATTTTTGCAGGCGTAGCAAACTAGCAAAGTTCAGATGATCAAAGCGTGCATGCCAAAGCTTTGCATTTGACATAGCCTGAGAATCATGTACTACACATGCCAAATCATTCACTAATTTTTCATAGTCTACGAGCTTATACAACCCATGACATAAAATGCCAAAAGCAATAATAATATCGCCATTTGACAGATCATGAACTGTACATATGTCATCAACAAATTTCACAACCAAGCCAATCTTGGCTAATGCAGAAACTAATAACAGATTCTTCTTGATCCCTAGCACAAATAAAGCATCTGACAAAGTGAAAGAACTACCATCAACAATAGTGAGAATGATCTTACCAACTCCCACGACAGGATAAGAGGAGTTGTTGGTGCATGTGACAGTATTTCCTGTAGGGGTAAGCTCGAGTGAAGAGAAGAAACTACGCTGCGAGGTAATATGTTTGGTCGCCCCACTATCAAAGTACCAAACATCTGAGTCTACTGCAGACATGCACTGCTCATGAGAAGATGGATCAAAACTCAAAACAGTAGTAAACACCCATTCTTTATCCTACACAAGGTTAGCAGACTTTGTTTTTGGAGTAGAGGCCTCTGCAACAACCATTCTAGCCTCTTTTTTCTTTGCCTCTTTTGCAGCTAGTTTAGGACAGTTCTTTATGATATGATCATTTCCCTTACAATACTTGCAAAACAATTTCAGCTTTTCTGATTTCTTCTCATCTTTGTCTTCCTTCTTCGAATGTGCAGAATTGATAGATTTCTGCTTACTAGTTGAAGAGCTCCTTTTCCTTTGCCCTTCTGACTAGCCAAGAAAGCTTGATCTGCAACACGCATAATGGATCTGTTCTGCCTTGATTGATCTTCCTGCAATAGAACAGAGACTAACTCCTCAAATGACCAAGCATTTGGATTGCCTTTCATGATCAACCGAAGAGTAGAAGCAAAACTCTTATATGAATCAGGAAGACCATTCAGGACGATCTGCACAAGTGAGCTATCTGGTATAACTTCATCAGTAGAAATCAACTGTTCCTTCAAGTCTTTGGTCTTTGTTAGAAAATTGTCCATAGAATCACCTTCATTCATGTGCTCACTCTCCAACTATTTTTGGAGGTAAGCAACACGAGTCTCATTCCTAGCTTGGTACAATGTGGTAAATGTATCCCAAGCATCCTTAGATGTTATGCAAGAGTGAATGTGAGGAATAATGGCACGTTTGACAGACAAAGCTATCAATGCATGTGCGTGGGTATCTCTACCATCCCAATCAATTTGCTCTACAATAGGTGTAGCAAAAACCAGAACACAAACAAGAATATGCAGAATATCATCATCTTTGACACCTTCTACATCAACTTCAATACCCACAGTTGTAATAGTTGCAGGTGTGATAGGACGTTTTTCAACACCCTGCACAATGTTCCACAATCCTTTTGCAACGAATACATGTCGCATCATATAAGCCCATAATGGGTAGTTGGTACCATCCAACTTATCCTCAATAGCCAACATATGGAATACATCACTGCTTTCAGCCATGGCCGATGACTAAAATACCTTGATGCAAAAAATTGATTGTATCTCAAAAAGTTGAATAGAACTTCCCAAACAAATTCTGCTAAACTTGTAGCAGACTTTGAGATGCTTATATTGGCGAACCGAAACTGGTATATACCTTTGGTACAAAAAGAAGAGATAGCAAGCACAAGCACTGTGATAGTGCATTCGGAGGCCAAAACGAACTCAGATCGTGATCTCGGAAACACCCTAAGTATACTCACCAAAATCCATGGGATTCTGAGACTGCAATAAGAGAGGTGTCGACGACGCCCTAGATGAAGCGGCAACCTGCTCTGATACCAATTGTTGGAGTTAGACGTTTGCGGAAGCACGCGAACAACACAAGGAAGAAGAAGAAGCTTGGAGCAAAATACACAATATTGAATGTATTACTAGAGAATGTACAAAGATAAGTAACCCGTTAGGGCTATAGGCGTATATACAAGGGGGGGAGAAAACCTCCTAAAGAGGCAAAAAAGTGCCCTAGTGGTCCTAGAGTGTTCACACACATCACTACCTAAATATATCAATATATCTTGTCTTCACTAATGAAATGTTGTTCAAAGAAGGCACATCCAATGGGGAGAGAGCTTCGAAACCGATCAAGGAGGTCAACATAGGAGAAGAAGATAACCCGCAAAACCTTCTCCTAGCAAGTTAGTCATGGGATTGTCCATTACTTCTCATAGAGGTAACCTCATTTATGAATAACTTTAAGGATGTATTTGCATTTAGTTATAAGGACTTGATAGGCATACCAAATAAGCTAGACATATATACCATTCGTTTGGAAGGAGATACAGAAAATGGAAGAAGCAAGCATTGTCGTACTTGTAGAACATTCATAATCACTATCCTCCATAATCATTGCTCCTAAGAAGCAATCTAGTAAAATCAGAGTCTTGATTGAATTCTGTGCATTAAATGAGGTAACTATCCATGATGGATTTGTGACTCCTTTTTTAGAGCAAGTGATAAAAAATATGGTTGGACATGCACTATAGAGTTTCATGGATGGGTTTAGTGGTTACAATCAACTCGAAATTCATCATGAAGATCCACCAAAGACAACATTTATTACTCCTTTGGATGTGTATATATATATGTATATATATATATATATATATATATATATATATATATATATATATATATATATATATATATATATATATATATATATATATATATATATATATATATATATATATATATATATATATATATATATATATATATATATATATATATACAAAAAAAAAGGGAAGGCTTTTGAGCTTAGGAATACGCTAGCCACCTTCAACAAAACAACATAACCTTTTTTTAACATATTACTTCTAAAATTCTTGAGAGTTTTTATGGATGATACCATAGAAAATGTACCAGAACACTTAAAGCAATTGGAACAAGTATCTCAACACTACATACAAACAATTTTGAAATTCAACCCTATTAAATGTCACTTTTGGTGACTTATGGCACATTGCTAAGGCATGTGGTTTCAGGTTAGGGAATGAATCCTGACCTAGACAAGGCCATTTCCATCCTTAAGCTTCCCAGACTAGTAAACACCAAAGAAGTATAGATTTTTTTAGGAGATATAGGATCATACACATGTATGCAGAAATTGCATGACCTCTCTCATGTATCACTGGAAAAAGTTTCCCTTTCTAGTGGTCTTAGAAAGAAAAAGCTGCATTCAAATATCTCAAACAAAGGTTGGCATCTACTCATATCCTCATTTCACTTGAAAGGTCTAGAACATATCATTTACATGTAGATACAAGTTAATATGTTGTAGGCACCGTTCTCACCCAACACAATGAATCACACAAACTAGACCAACCAATTCATTATGCAAGTAGGCTTCTCTCCAAAGCTAAGAAGAATTATAACACCATTTAGAGAGAGGCTCTAGATATTTTCCTATCCTCAAAAAATTCAGACACTATCTAATGGGCACGACATTTAGGGTGATTATTGATCACCAAGGTTTAAAGTATTTATTAAATAAACCACAAGTCGTAGGAAGAGTATTGAGATGGTTGCTTCTCTTCCAAGAATTTGACTTCGAAATTGTACATAGAAGTGGAAGACAACATATCATTGCAGACCACCTTTCTCGTATCAAACACCATCCTCAAGGAACCAAGGGAGTAGAAGATGATTTTCCAAATAGTCACATATACAAGGTAAAAGTAGAACTTGCATGGTATGATGACTTAATTCACTTTCTATCCAAGGTTGATTTCCTTCCAATTCTAATCCATTGGAAAAGCATAGAATACTCTTAAAAAGTAAGGAATTCTTAATGGAAAATGATACTCTCTACAAGGTTGGGCTTCATGGGATGTACAAGAAATGTCTCTAACCATACGAGACCGAAACTGTACTCCAATGGGCACATAAACTGTACTCCAATTGGCACATGAAGGCAAGTCAAGTGGATATGTTCGTGGACATATTACAACATTATGAATACTTAAAAGTGGGTTGTAGTGGCTATATCTATTTAGAGATGCCACCAACTTTGCAATGGCTTGCGATACCTTTCAATGGTTTGCCCCAAAGCTGACAAAGCAGAGGAACTAACCACTTAATATTTCCATGGCATGGAAACCATTCGACTATAGGGGTTTAGATTTTTTGGTCCCAATTTATTTTATTGCATGTGATTCCCATGCAAAACATCTTCTGGTAGCCATGGATTATGCCACTAAGTGGGCTGAGGTCATCACAACTAAGGATTGTACTACAAAAATCGTGGCGTCATTTTCGTACAACCATATTTTCTATAGATTTGGATTTCCTATTGAGGTAACCATATACCAAGGATCACATTTCATCAATCAGGTACTTGCCCTCGTCTTTGAAAAATACAAAATCTTCCATTGTAAGTCATGTGCATATTACCTTAGGGCCAAACGCCAAGTCAAAATTACAAACAAAGTCCTCATGATGTTACTCAGAAAAACTTGAATATAGTTTCCCAATACTTGGAGATAAGCGTATTTAGGAACACTTTGGGTTTATAGAACATCATTTAAGGGCAACACTAGACATACGCCATTCAAGCTAGTTTAGAATATGTAGGCTATTGCTCGAATTGAATTTGTGCATGGGTATAACCATATTGGAGCAAATAGGCTACCAGGGTTCCCCCTTGCACCTGCATCATATTTCCTGAGGTTGTAATTGTTGGAGGAAAAGAGGAAAATTGGCAACAACAAACTCAAAGTAATGCAAGAAAAGCAAAAGTAGAATCATGGCGCAAACCTTTGGTAATCGCACGTCAAAATGGAAAGTTTAGTTCTAATGTATCATCCAAGGCTCTTTGAGAAGAAGTCCAAAAAGAAGATCTTACCAAGATTGAATGGAACTTTTTGGGTCATTGAAGTACTCCCCAAGGATGGAGTTCCACTCTCAACCATGGATGGGCAACCCTTGCCCTTGGTCAATGAATCCAAGTTGAGGCTCTATTTGCAGCCATCATAACAGAACAACAAGGGTCTTGTATATATTGTATAGATCTCGGAGTTTTTACTTTTCTTGCATGTTTATTCAAACTTCTTGCATTATTGCTAATTTTGAAACATCAGCAATGTAACTCTGTCATCACACTACCCATGATCTCAACATAGTACCTTTAATTACGAGTCTCCAACAATCTCCATGTGAACTACTTTATAGATAAGAATGCCCCATCTCTAGTTTATGGGGATCATGGCTTCCATATTTTTATTCCTCCTCCTCCTCCTCTCTCTCTCTCTCTCTCTCTCTCTCTCTCTCTTTCTCTCTCTCTCTCCTTGTCTCTATCTCCTCGAGATGCTTAGTCGCTACCTATACTTCTCCACCACTACGCTGGCTACTCTACCTCTATCCTTGTCCAACTAGGTGACTACTCTACCTCTCTTTCATCCATCCAACTAGGTGACTACTCTACCTCTATCCTCCTCCAATTAGGCAAATACTCTACCCCTCTATCCTCCATCCAACTAGGTGACTACTCTACGTCTATCCTCCTCCAACAAAAGACTACTCTGCCCATCTATCCTCCAACTAGGAGACTACTCTACCTCTATCCTCCAACTAGGTGACTAGTCTACCCTCTATCCTCCATCCAACTAGGTGGCTACCCTACCCCTGTCCTCCATCCAACTAAGCGACTACTCTGCCTCTATCCTCCACCCAACTAGGTGACTACTTTATCACTACTTCACCACTAGACAACAAGGCTAATAAGGCAACTATCCTTCTTTTCCTTCACCTCCCTCCACCAACTCTAAGGTGAGTCCTCCATACCCTTCTCTCCTCTACCACCTTCCTCGCCCACCTTAAGCCATCTACGGTGACTACTTTACCTCCTCTTTTCTACCACCTTCCTCACCCATCCTAAGCCATCTACGGTGACTGCTCCACCCTTCCCTCCTTACCACCTTCCTCGCCCACCCTAACCCATCTAGAGCGACTAATCCACCCACTTCTCCCCTCTATTGCCTTGCTTGACCCACCCTAAGCCATCTATGATGAATTCTTCACCCCTTTCTCCCCAGTTCCAAATAGGGCGACTAATTCTCTTCTGCAGCACCTTTCTCCACCCATGCTAAGCCATCTAGGGAAATTTCTGTACCCTTCTCTACTTTCTAACTTCCTTGCCCACTCTAAGCCATCTAGGGCGACTATTGCATCCACTTCTCTCCTCTACCACCTTCATCCATTCATTCTAAGCCAACTAGGGTGACTCTTTTACCAATTTCTCCCCACTTCCAAAAAAGACAAGTCCTTCTCTCCTCTACCAACTTCCTGCACCCATCCTTACCTTATAAGGTGGCTACTCTACCTATTCTGTCCTCTACCACCTTCCTCGCTCACATTAAGCCATCTAGGGCCATTGCTCCACCCCCTTCTCTCCTCTACCACCTTCCTCCCCCACCCTAAGACATTTAAGGACACTAGGTCAACCCCTTCTCTCCTCTACCACCTTCGCCCATCCACCATAAGCCATCTAGGGGGACTATTCCCCCCTCTTCTTTCCTCTACCACTTCCTTCACCCACCCTAAACCATCTAGAGTGACTAATCTACCGCTTTCTTTCCTCTACCACCTTTTTCCACCCATCAAAAGCCATCTAGGATGACTAATCCATCCCCTTCTCTCCAATTACAAACAAGAAGAGTTCTCCTATTCTTCTTTAACCTCTCTCCAACCCACCTTAAGGTGAATGCTCCACCCACTTTTTCTAAGTCTAAACAAGGTGACTAAATCCTTTTTCTTCATCTTTATCTACTCACATTAGGGCGAGTTCCAACCCTCTTCCCAATCCAAATAGGGTACCTAATATACCCTTCAAAATCCTTCACCCAAACCATATGAAAAGTCTTTCCCCTCCACTTCTCACTTCCAAAAGAGGTCTTGTGAACTATAATTGTACCTAGTCCATCATCGACCACCCCTGTGTAGCACATGGAATAATTTCAATCTAATCCTTCAATGCCATCCACGCCATGATCTCCTATTTATTAATGTAATCCTTTAGTTCTAAAGCTGATTCCCTTCACTATTTATTAATTGAACACCCTCTATATCTACTCATTGATATCCTCATCATTTTTCACCCATATCATCACAATTCTCCACCTTGTTTTGACCCACCAACTTCCTCCATCAACTTCTCGCTCATAGCCATTCACAATTTCAATCTGATCCATCAATCCCATCCATGCCATGATCTCCTATTTGTTAATGTAATCCTTCAATTCTAATGCTGATTCCCTTCACTATTTATTAATCCAACACCTTCTAAACCTACTCATTGATATCTTCATCATTTGTTACCCATATCATCACAATTCTTCACCTTGTTTTGACCCACCAACTTCATGTATACCTCCATCGACTTATCGCTCATAGCCATTCACATTCCATTAATATCCCCTCCATTCTATTCTTCAAAACACATGCTAGTCCCTAATTCAAGGCATGCATGCAAAAGGCATGGCTTAGCTCTCATATCGTAAGTACAATCAGACACATAGCACCATTTAAATCCACCTTAGCTACTTTACTTAAGACCACAACTAAATAGATTGACAAGTTATGAAAAAATAGATACATATTTTCTTTCCCTGCACCATCAATTTAGCATTCCTCTAGCAGTCATGAGAACCTCATGTCCTCTCGGGATAAAGGCAACCCTCTCCTCTCTCACTCTTATGGAACAACAAATCTTTGCCCTCTCCAAGTCATTGGTGTGCAAGGCAACCCCTTTTACTCTATAAATCAAAGGTATTTGGGCAGTCACTCGCCAACTTCAAGGCAGTGGAAGAGTGACCCCTCACCTCTTCAAATAAATATTGGGTAGAGTCAACCTCTCTCCATATTTTCACGAACGATTTTATCTCTACATCCCCTCTATATTCCCAACATAAAATTTACAGCTTAATAAAGTGTGCCTTCTCCATACTTATCTGCTACCCTAAATATACCATCGTTGTATGGCTAAAACACTTACTTAAGCATACCTATGCGAATCAACATCTATCTCATTCCGGTGAGATCTCATCACTGGTTCTAGTCATCCATCTCTCCACATAGGCACACATAGCCAACTTTTCGAGTCGTCAACTCTCCACATAGGCGGCATAGCCAAGCTTTCGAGCCATTGACAATTAAATGATGCATTCACTCACTCCAAATCGGATGCAATGAGGCTCGCTAACTTAGCAAGAGCTAAGATGCCAAACTTTAATATCTCTCAAGAGTATGATAAGGATTTACTTATGCTATTTAGAACCTTTACATCAATACCTACTGAAAAGATATCCAAAGTGATTTTAGCATTAATGTTGGGATCAAACAAGATCCCAGAGTCAAGGAAGCTTGGCATGTATGCAACGAGATATGTTCACGACACTCTTATTGAGTGTGCCACAATGTTATCCACAATTGATATTGAAGCAATATGAGTTCACTTTAGAACTCAACAAGGTAAGAATCCTTCCCAAAATGAAGATATTGTGTCAGAATTATGGAAGGAGTTGGAAGCTTTAAAGATTAAACAAAAATGGGGGGATGACAAGAGTATCTCGGATGGCGTCACTGAGATACACTAAGAACTAGAAGAATAAGAACACTAAAGGAGGTAAGAAGCTGACTTTGGTGTTCTCTTTGTGCTACTCAAGAGCACACCTCCCAATAGTGTGAATTTTGTGGGCAAGGAGGCCATGAGGTGAAGAATTGTTGTTTTTTGAAGGGTCTAGGAAACCAAAACATCGTACCACCTCAACCACCAATTATTGAATGAGTAAGCTCCACTCAATCTTCTTTGGTAGGGAAACCTCCAACAAAAGTACCCCAAATCATTACTTTTTACACTAATCAAGGACAACAAAGGTAGGATGGAAGGCCTCATCAAAATCACCCACCTAGACCCATAATGTGTTTTCATTGCAAGGAATATAGTCATTTTCAAAGTAAGTGTTCCTTACTTGAAGATGCTCCACCATGTAAGAATTGTTTGAAGACTAAGGGCCATTACACAAAGGACTGTCCAAAATTAGTCCCATCCACGAGTACACAAGGGAACTTTCTATCCTTTGCACATGACCAAGGTAACTAGGATGGAGAACAATATAGAATCCTTAAGTACTTGAGTGGTCCAACATGAGCAGCTTCCAAGAGTAATGACTTGAGTACAAAAATAGAAGGTAGGCTTGAGGAACATAATGAAGGAAATTCAGACTCAATTGGTCAAAGTAGAGATAAAGGAAAAAAGACAATGATGAAAAAAGAGGATGAAGTTAAAGGAAAGACAAAACCCAACAAAGAAAGAGAGCAAGCACCAAAGGAAGAAATAAGGGAAATAGAAGCTCTCTAGAACACCCCATTGACAAAGCATATGCATTGTCCAAGGAAGAATTGAGGGGATTTCATGGTGGAACTACCTCGCAAACCAACCAGGAGGGTCATCTCACTATAATCCAAGTCCTACAGAACATGTACTAACATGTATCTATCTACAAATTGTTGGCCATGAGTCTTCGGTTTCGAGGAGAGGTAGCTATTGCTATCAATAATCTAGGCCCTAGTGCCATATTAAGTGGCAAGCAAGGTACTACTATGTTTATATCTCCACATATAGTCATGCCCTTAACTTATAGATTAGAATTATCTCCAATGACATCTCTTACTGACTACAAGAGTCCTAGATAGCTGTCAAAAGTAAGAGAATCTCCTTGGAAGGAGTAATAATGGATGGAGGATCTAGTTTTAACCTTTACGCTAGAATACACAATGTCATTGCTAAACCTAAGGGCAACTAAACCTACTCATTTTATGATTTCTTTGGTAGATCAAAGTAGGATGAGTCCATTGGGCATAATGGAAAAGGTGGAGGTCATAATTCAAAATTTGAATTTTGTGGTTTTCACACTTCCTAAAGTAAAAAGAGAATTCAATCTCCTCATAGGGAGATCATGGCTACGTCACAACTGAGTAGTGTATGATTGTGGTAGTGATACCTTGTGGGTGGTAGGATGAGACTGAGCAATGATGCAAATTCAAATGGAAGGAGGCACTGATGAAGAACTGGGGACTTCTTATGCTGTTCTCCATCCAAAAAAGACCTAAGAGGAAATGGATATGCAAGATCCTATGCGAGAAAACAATAGAGACATTAGTAATGAAGATGAAGTGATTGCTGAACAAGAAATTGAAAGAGTAGGCATTTAGGCTAGACCAGCACCGTTGTAGGTTATGGAGTATGCAAAAGCCCCCACAAAAAGCTTGGCGCCTAAAAACTGGGCCTGAGAAAACTGGGTGCCTTCACCTCCCAAAAATTTTACATGCTGAAATTGGGCACCTTCACCTCACTATATTTGGGTAAATGGAAATTGGGCCAGCTCCTCAAAACGGGATGAGTGAAAGTAGGGTATTTCCACCAATTTAATGACTAGAGAGTTATGCAAGAAGCATGGTCTCCATTCTAGGCTCAAGGACCTCCAACCTTGACACTTGAGTGGGTGGCTCACCCTCCTTCTTGGGCTACTCCTATTGGTTGGGCGGCCCAATGGGCATGTGGTGAGCTCCATTGGGAGTTGCTATAGACATCAAAGGATAAGATGTTCCATGACATTAAAGTTGAAGTTGAAGAAGACAATGACAAGGCAAAGGAATTATCTACAGATGATGTGAATGAGATGATTGATTGGATTGAAGAAACTTATCATATCTCATGTTTTATAATCATAGTCAAAAGAGAGGACGAAGAACTTGTTGTTGAGTTAATAGTTATAGGGGAACCTACTAAAGATCACAGAAGAGGTAAACCTAAAACAAATATTGAATTCAGACAGAAGAAAAGGTAACAAAAACTATATCTCCAATGGCAGAGGCTCTATTTGGATGGATGTAAGAAATGAAGCTAGTTATCAAAATTGATGACAATCCTACCTTCACTAAAGAAATGCTGTTCAAAGAAGGCACATACAATGGGGAGACAACTTCAAAACCGATCAAAGAGGTCAACATAGGAGAAGAAGACAACCCACAAAACCTTCTCCTAGCAAGTTGGTTATGGGTCTATCCATTACTTCTCACAGAGGTAACCTCATTTATGAATAATTCTAAGGATGTCCTTGCATGGACTTATAAGGACTTGATAGGCATATGTTGCAGAGCTAAAGAGAGCACAAGGCAGAGAAAAGACGGGCCCCAAAATTTTTCCGATTTGGACATCACATCTTTGTATCATAACCATTCTTGTAATATATTTCCCGTTGTAAATGCACTAGAGGAGTCCTCTAGATGCATCCCCACAGAAGATTAGAGATTTACCCATATGAAATAGTAGGAAATTAGTCTTGTAGTGAATAAAGTGCCGGTCTCTTGTGTGAAAGGACCATTTTTAGGGCACAAGTATATGAGTCAAATGTGACTCTTTGTAAAGGACTTTTGGCCATTGTGAGAATAGAGAGCACAGAAATTCGAAATTGTGTCTTCTTCACTCTGTATCTTCTTTTCTGTAAGCTTGTATGCATGTGTATTGCTTGGAAAGAGTGTTTGTGAGTGTTGTCTATCCATGAAAGTGTTTGTTTGCTGTAGTTAATGTGTGTGCGGAGTGTAGGAAGTGCTGAAGTGTAGGAAGTGCTGAAGTGTAGGAAGTGCTGAAGTGTAGGAAGGTATTTCCCGCGACTCAGTATTTTGCTCATAACTTGAAGTAGGAGTGTCAGAATTGCATGAAACCACTGCCATTGGATGCGTCTTCTCGAGAGCTTCGAAACGCATATGCTATTCGCTATATTTGGAGTTCGGAGCTGGGAGAAAAGTCCAGAATACTGACGGCTGCTTCACCAAGTATCGTGACACCATGACCAACAGTTGAAGCTTGTTGGATAAGTCTTTGCCTTGTTTACACTCTTTGAGTAGTTCATTTGCATTGATCATCACTTGATTGCATGTCCTCATACACTCGGCTAGGTTTGTATACTCTTTGGATTGATAATTAAAAGCGTGTATCCCCACTATATGCACTTGAGAGTGGATTGAGGTATAGTCTCTTTCTCCGCAAGTCCCTAAGTTGGTACTTAGGTCAACACACTTTTTGGCGCCGTTGTCGGGGAGTGACGAATCAAACCGAGGCATTCGTGTGATGGTAAGTAGCTTTTTGGCATTGAAGCAAGAGGAGGAGTGGTGATTTTCTCTTCTTTGGTAAGTCATTTTCAACCGCACTTGCTACTTCTCATTCTTGGAGTGTGTGTAGTGAGTTGTTAGTCTAGGGAAGTGAGTAGAATGAGTAGAATAGGAGGAGCAAGGGAGTAGGCTAGGTAGTTAGAGTAGCTTTCACTTCTTGTCTTGTTGTTTCATTTCCAGTAAGTAAGAAAATCCCAAGTATAAAAACCAAAAAAATCACTTTGCAAGTTACTTGTGTTCTTGAGCAAGTATCGCGAGAGTTCCAGTCGGGTATCGTGGCTGAGAAACAAAGCTATTGGGAGGCACGCTGAGCAAAAGAGGGTGCCAGAAGAGTGGGAAAGAGCATCAAAGGTGAGCCAATCAATTGTTAGTCCTTTTTCATCTCTCAAAAAGTCAATATTAGAATGAAACGATCTGCGTCAGGTATCGTTTAGAACTTTTAGGGATTAAAAAGTGTGTTTTGGGTGATACAGAGAGTGAGGAGAGGGTAGGAGACCTTGTAAAACATCTGTGTGTGATCAAAACTTGAAAAATCTTAGCAAAAAATTTGAAAAAGGGTCAAGTATCGTTTACTCCCGCGGTCGAGTATCGTGATACTTAGCAAGTATCGTGACCTCCTGTGGTTGAGTATCGTGATATTTCCCTCCGATCGTGTATCGTTCCATACCGATCGCGATGCTCGGCCAGAGATCATTTCGGCCAGAGATCGTAGATCGTGTATCGTTTTGGGTCAGAGATCGTCGATCGTTTGGATCAAAGATCGTGTATCGTTTGGCTTAAGTATCGTGTATCGTCTCTCAGAGATCGCGATACTTACCAAAGATCGCGTATCGTTTTGAGCCAAGTATCGTCGATCGTTTGGATCAAAGATCGTGTATCGTTTGGCTTAAGTATCGTGTATCGTCTCTCAGAAATCGCGATACTTACCAAAGATCGCGTATCGTTTTGAGCCAAGTATCGTCGATCGTTTGGATCAAAGATCGTGTATCGTTTGGCTTAAGTATCGTGTATCGTTTTCTCCCGAGTATCAAGTATCGTTCCCCATCAACTATCGTTTTTCATCAGGTATCGTGTATCGTTTTGAGACAGAGATCGAGTATCGTCTAGGATCAAATATCGAGTATCGTTTGAGCCCAAAGATCGTGTATCGTGGAATTTGGAGTCAAGTATCGTGATCTGGAAAAAATTCTTTTTCAGTCATTTCCCAGCCAAAGTCTTCTAGAAATTCTGACCTTTAGTGAAGAATCCTAGAGGCTAGAGGATTGCAAGGGCTGATCAGAATTGTGAAGTGGATGAACTTGAGATCCGGAAGAACCCTGGGAAGCCGAAAAAGTGTAATCTCTTCTGTAGGTAGTGTAGCCGAACCAAGTGGCCATTCACATTATTCTGAGACCTCCAGTGAGTCAGAGGAAGAAATTCCCATGGCTTCAGAGGATATGGAACACAGTACCCATGATGGGCATGATGTCAATCATTGAAGGAGAGTACATGACCTCCTTGGAGTATGTGAACACCAACCAAAATGAGATCCCTATTTATTTGGATGGTCTAAACAGATCAGTGGCCAGGTTAAAGAAAGCATCAGAGGCTTACATAGTGCCTAGACCAGCAGTCAAGTATGTAGGAGGTTTTTACATGGACAAAAGAGATATCCAATATGTTGTCACGGAGCACCCGGAAAACATTAATGAACATGGTGAAGAAAATACTTCAAACTTAAATGGAGGTGGGAATGAAGAGCAAGTAACTACACCTAGAGGGAGATCTACTGTAGCTAGGATTTGGAGAGGAGACCTGATTTCCCAAGATGACTCCCTAATGGATGTGTATTTGATCAATGGAATAGAGCATCTTCTTAGAGCACATTCCTCAATATGGGAAGCTGCTCCTAATCCAGTTACCATCTATGAGTTACAAGATCCTGATTTCCCCACCATCATCACATATTTGGATAAAAACCAGAGAAGATATTGGCCCTTAACAGAATCGGAAAGAGCTGAGTTGAAATATCAAAATATCCCAGTATTTCCCCCTAGGGACCAAGCCACTACTTCAAGAAATCCACTCGGAACGTCCCATAATGATTCATATCAACAGTTGGGCCAAACACAACAAACACAACAAACCCAAATCCCAGTCAAACCACATGTGCAGTTTGCAATGCCTGCAAATAACCCTAATTACCGACCTCAACCAACTATTGACCCCAGACATGGAATTCCTGCTCCAGTCAGACCGCCTGTAGCAAGAGGACCAGGCATGCCCATGGGAAGACCAATTTTCCCCGTAATGCCTAGACCACCCGAAGCAGGAAGAAGATTAAGGCCAATCCAAGTTGCCAAATGCATGAGAAATCATTATGATGGCTCGAGTGAACCTTACAATCATATAGCTGAATTCAAACAAGTAATCAGAGCCGAACAGGTAGAAGACTTCTTGATCCAATATGAGTCCTTTGGTCTTACATTGTCAGACACCGCCTTAGCATGGTTCCAACCATTGGACCCTAATAATTTCCAAAACATGGAGAAAGTCTATCAAGAAATGATTGAGGAATTCACTAAGTCAGGAATTAAGAACAATTCTTCGTCACTGATCCATAGCTTTAAGCAAGCCCCTACCGAATCAGTGAGATTGGCTGCAAGAAGATTCAAGCAGTATGTGGACAGATGCCCAGTAGAAGAGAGACCTACCCAAAATAAAATGGTGTCATTATTCTTGGAAGGGTTGTTGAATGGATCCTTGAGATCTTTAGTATATGTGAAGAGAGTTCAGACTTTACAAGAGTGCATGAAGGAATGTATAGACCTAGAAGACAACCTAGCAGAAGACCTGAAAATACCTCAAGGTAGCTTGAAAAGTGAAGATTCAGCCAGTAGCACATCAATCCCTAAAAACAATATAGAGGAAATAGCCGATTTGGTAGCTAAGAAGTTGAACGTTCAAGGACAGAGGAACTACCCCAGTAACCCTATGAGAGTGCCCATGCTCAGAAGATGTACGCAGTGCGGAGGTGATCATCCTTCTCACTTGTGTACTAGAGGAGTAGTCCCACCACCTGCATATGCTTATAATAGACCCCCTGTCCCAGGACCTCTACAATATTGCAGTGTAGAGCAAAAATATACAAATCACAGTACAGAGAATTGCCCTTACAATAGGCAAGCTAGATCAGCACAGCCATATATGAGACCTTATGGATACCCTCAGAGAGATCAAGGAGGTGAAGCCTTCAGATATCCCACTTATCAGCAGCAGGCACCAGTGCCACGACCATATGTATATCAAGGATACACCCAACCACAACCAGTACTAGGACAGAAACCGCCCCATGCTTAGAACGTTGTCCCAGTCAAGATAGCTCAACCTGAAGAAAACCTAGAGAGAGATATAGTCCCAGCCACACCTTTGGTTAGTAATGAACCATATGGCTCATCTTACGACCATAGTCAAGGAGCATATCCCAATTATGAAAGCTCTATGATAGAGTATGGACAACTATACGAACCATATGCCTATGGCATGGAAGTATCAGATAGTTCATACGGATACGAGCAGGACTATGTGTCATTTATGTACACAGCTCCTAGAGCAACCATACCACCCCGACCCATGAACAGACCGCCTGTACCCAGAGGACCATGTTATAGATGTGGAGGTGATCACTACATCAGAGAATGCACATTGCCAAACCCACCACCACCACAACGCGTCTGGGAAGGCTACTGTAGTGATTGTGGTAAGGAACACCTTTTCAGAGACTGCCCCAAGAATCCCAACAAGGTTACATCCAACGTGCAAGTCAATGTGATAGAAGTAATCGAGTCATCAGGGAGCGATAAGGAATATACTGTACCATTAAAGGCGATAACAAGAGCCAAAGTTAAAGAGACCCCAGAAAAATCAAAAGAACACAATCAAAGTGACCTAGAGATTAATACACCCATACCTCAGAGAGTGGAAGACTCAGAAGAGCCTGAGAAAAGTGTTGTAAGTAAAAGAACCCAAAGATGGAAGAACCGTAGAGATAGAATAAAAGAAAAGAAGTTACTGCAGAAGAAGGAAAATGAGAAGAGCAAACAAAACCCAAAAGAGGAAAATGAAGAAGAAAATAAAAATGAAAAGTACAAAAAAGAAGAGGTAGGATCTGTGTTAGCAGATCCCATGCCTGAAGAATTAGCTATGTGGATTCAGGCATACAAGGCACGAATAAGAGCTGGACCGACCATCGAACAACATGAAAGAGAATACCCTAGAGGTGACTTAGAGAAAGATAGGTTGGAGATCTGCAAAAAATTAATAGAAGTTGCTCAACAGACCCTAGAGAAACCTGCATTGCCATTACCCAAGACCCGAATTCTTGAAAGAGAATTCCAGGAATGCATCATCACCAATGACCACGAAAAACCTGAAGCAAGTAAGACACAACATGACAATTATTGTGAGGACAAAAGGGAAGGATCTATTGTTCCCGAAGTGGAAGGGGAATGGCCTAAAGGTTTGTGGGCTAGAGTCCAAGAAGACAGATGGAAGAAAGTAGAAGGAATTGAACCACCCTTTGAAGAACTAGAAGCAGAAAACGAAATAGAGGGTTCAATACCTGAATTAAATTCAGAAGAAATTTTAGCAATGGATCCTAGTGACAAGGGAGATGAGGAAGTAAAGGAATTGCCCAATTACACAGGGGAGTACGAACATAATTCTGAATTGTATTGCATCCCCTCAATAAGGAAAAAAGAACCGAACCCATCAGTCCAAACATCGGACATCATACAACACCTTAAAAAAGTAAAAATCCCTTGTACACTAACATTAGAGGAATTGTTGAAGGTTAAACCACATTTGAAGGAGAAATTGACCAGTCAGTTGGAGGTCAAGACAAGAGAAAAAGAGATATCTGATGAAGTAAATACTATAAAGATCCCTGTGGATAAGGTAGGAGATTTTAGTGAGGGTGATGAAGGAAACACCTGCCTTCCAATTACTTTTAGGGGTTATACTACCAAAGCCATCTTAGATTCAGGAGCGGGTGTAGGCATTGCTAGTAGAGAAATATGGGAGAAATGGGGAAAACCAGCTTTAAGACCAACGCAAATGAAAATACAAATGGCTGATGGACACACAGAAAGACCCTTGGGATTATTGGAACGAGTAGTTTTTACCACCTGCAGAGTTGAATTTGAACACACCTTAGCAATATGTCAATTTGAAAGGGCGAGCAATTACGAAATGATACTTGGAAGACCTTTCATGAGACAATTAAAGGTTGTGCAAGATTGGGGAAAAGATGCTGTATACCTACAACATGAAGGAACCACCACGAGAATAAAAATACATATACATATCAAGATGTTCCCCCCTTACAATGGAATCAAATTCACAAGGAGGAAGATGATCAGTCAATTCACAGCATAGGTTCTAGTGACCAATCTTGGATGAACGAGGACACTCATCTATGGATATGCCAAACTGCTAAAAAGGAGGAGGATAGGAGAAAGGGATGGCAGCAAGGGCAAGGAGTAGCTAGGTCTGTACAAGATCCAGCTTACATGCCTCAAGTCTTTTTAGATGAAGAGTTCGAACCTCATGGCTGGATGGAGATTTTAGCGACCCTCGATGTATGCGTGAATGAAGAAGTGATAACCATGAATGAATGCATTGACGAGGAAGGATACGATGTTAGTCTCTATGTAGTAGTTCTTCAGGAGGCTGAAGAAGGAGAAGTGATAGAGAAAGAATGGAAGGAGGACTATGAGAGCATTGAAATGGAGCCAGAACCAATGGAACCAGAGGATGAAAATCAAAACATAGGAACCACTGCTAATGAAGATAACCAAGAACCTAAACAGGAAGAAGAGCTGGAGTTAGATAAAGAGCCAGAGAATGAAGAAAACAAGCCACAAGATCAGTTTGAAGTGCCCGCTCACTTCAAAAAATATGAAGTAGAGGAGAGAAAAATTGCTGTTCAAATGCCTAAAAGAGAGGCACAACCGGGAATAGCATATGACAACAAAGAACAAACCAAGAAGATAGTAGTAACGTTAGAAGAAGGAGAGGAATGATGTACTTTCATAGGACAAGACGTCTCCATGGAAGAAGAACAAGAGTTAATATGCCTCATAAGAGAATATCGGGATGTCTTTGCCTGGACCTATAAGGATTTGAAGGGAGTAGATCCATCTATATGTGCCCATAGAATTCCCATGACATCAGAAGCCAAACCTTCTAAACAAAGACCATATACATACAATGATGTGTATTCAGCAAAGATAAAGGAAGAGATAGACAAATTGTTAGATGCTGGATTCATATATGAGATTGAGCACACGGAATGGGTGTCACCTTTGGTGGTTGTACCGAAGAAGAACGGAAAGTTAAGAGTGTGTATCAATTTGAAGAAAGTAAATGCTACGACTATAAGAGATATTACCCATTACCAATTACAGATCATCTGTTGGAAAGAGTGGCAGGGAAGGAAGTCTATAGCTTTCTCGATGGCTTTTCAGGGTATAATCAGGTAGTTATTGCTCCTGAGGACCAACACAAAACTGCTTTCGCAACTGAATGGGGAGTATACGCCTTTAGAGTCATGCCTTTTGGTCTGACGAATGCCCCAGCCACTTTCCAAAGACTGATGTGCCATGTGTTCAAAGAATTCCTAAGAAAAAGTATGGAGGTATACGTCGATGATCTTTGTACTTATTCAGCCATACGATCAGAGCATATCCCTGAACTAGAAAAGATCTTTGCCAAGTGTCGACAATATCGAGTATGCCTCAACCCAGAAAAATGTGTCTTCATGGTTAGACAAGGAAAAATATTAGGACATATTGTATCTAAGAATGGAATTTCAACTGATCAAGACCAAAGAATGCTAAAGAAGTTCAAGCATTTATGGGACATTGTGGATACTATCGAAGATTTATACATATGTACGCCATAATTGCTAGACCTCTTTATGCATTATTGACACAATTTAATTGGACAGAAGAATGTGAGAAAGCCTTCAATGAGCTTAAGAGTCGATTGAGTTCAGCACCAATCCTTCGAGTGCCTAACTGGAATAAACCATTTCACATTCATGTGGATGCTTCCAAGTTTGCCATTGGTTGCATCTTAGCTCAACCTGCCGATACAGGGAAACTAGACCACCCTATAGCCTATGCCAGTAGACAATTAAATCAAGCAGAACGCAATTATACTACCACGGAGAGAGAAGGCCTAGGGATGGTGTACGCAGTCAAAAAGTTTAGACATTACCTGTTGGCAAACAAATTCAAACTCTTCATTGATCATCAAGCCCTACTGTACTTGGTCAATAAGCCTTGCAATACTGGAAGACTAGTACGATGGTTTTTATTGCTAATGGAATTTGACTTTGAGGTAGTGGTCAAGAAAGGAAATACCCACATAAGAGCAGATCACTTATCAAGAATGACTCATGGAGAACCACCCATAGGAGTACCAGATGATCTGCCAGATACATACCTATTTAACCTGGAAGTATGTCCCCATTGGGCAGAAAAGTTGATCCCTATACTCACACATGGACCGAAAAATGGGATCACTCCAAATCAAACCCAAGACCTTTGGAAGGCTAAAAACCTTCATATCATTGCGGGAAGTTTGTATCACCAAGATTCAAGTGGATTGTTAATGAGATGTGTAGAAGAAGAGGAACAGGAAATGTGGCTTCAGAAAGCACATGTAAACCAATGGAAAACTCATCTGAATGCAAACGGAACATGGCAAACCCTGAAGAGGTTAGGCATATATTGGCCGACCATGCAGAGAGACGCACATAATTATGTGTCAGCATGCCAAATTTGTCAAGAACAAAATCCAGATGAGAACTCAACTCTATGCTATTCCACAATAGCACCAAGATGGAGCATGCCTCTGGTGAAGTTCTTAAAAACCCAAGAATACCTAGAAGGAGCCACTTCAGCAAGGAAACGTGCACTTGTAGAACAAAGTAAGGATTATGCCATTATAGGAAAATAGCTTTTCAAGCGAGGGAGAGATAACCAATTACGAATGTGCATTCATGAAGATGAATATCTTTCTGTTTTAGAGATGGCACATACAGGAGCTGCGGGAGGGCACTTCTCTACAGATAAAACAACAAAGATGATCCTCTTTGCGGGAATGTGGTGGCCAACTCTACATCAAGATGCTGTAACATATGTGCAACGATGTGATACTTGTCAACGAACGAAATATCCAATTAGAAGAGATGAGATGCCACTGAGACCCATGATGAGTGCCAGAGCTTTCACAAAATGGGGAATAGACTTCATAGGACCTATTAGCCCACCAGCGAAAGGATCCCATGCCGAATATATAATTGTAGCCACAGACTATCTGACCAAATGGGTTGAAGCCAAAGCAACCAAGAAAAATGACGCAAGAACCACGGCCAAGTTTCTCTTTGAGAACATTTTCACTAGATTTGGACTACCAATAGAAATTGTGAGTGATAGAGGTACGCACTTTGTGAATGAAGTCATAGAAGCTCTACTGAATGAATTCTTGGTAATTCATAAGAAATCCGCTCCTTATCACCCACAAGCCAATGGACAAGCTGAGAGTTCGAATAAAATCTTGTGTACTGTTCTCACAAAAATTGTTAATGATGGTAGATCTGATTGGGATAAGCAATTACATCATGCTTTATGGGCATTTCGAGTAGCCTATAAAACCGCCATAGGCACTACTCCTTTTAACTTAGTATATGGACAAAATGCTATCTTGCCAATTGATTTTTTAATTCCCACTCTCAGAGTAGCAACAACTTACGAGTGGACGGCACATGAACTATAAGCTCAATTGGATCAAATAGAAAAACTTCACGAAACTAGGTTACAAGCAGTAGCAGGCATTTATGCTGCTAAACGACGACAGAAAGCCTATTTTGATGCTCACATTAAGGACAAAAATTTGAAGGAAGGAGATTTAGTTTTGGTATACACCTTGAAACAACATGCTAAGAAGTTGCAGAAGAGAGGATATGGCCCATTAATCATCAATCGTATATCCACAAGTGGAGCCATCAGCTTAGCAACCATAGATGGGGATGTATTACCAAACTACATCAGTGGATGTCGAGTAAAAAAATATCTAGAACCGTTGACCGAAGGAACAATGTCTCGATTAATCAAGGGTAAGAGTAGACGCATTGAAGAGGAAAGGATACGAGAAGAAGCGAGACAAGAAGCACTAGAACGAATTAAGAAACGGAAAGAGTGGATGAGAGAGAGAGATGAGAGATATCGACTAGGAGAAGAACTCATCCCAATGGCTAATTTTAGAGCCACTCAAAACCTAGGTTCACAGAGAACGCAACCATATTTAAATTTGGGAGCAGGTAAAACGGAGTACCACTTGGTGGATGCTCTCATTGACACAGGAGCTGCCATAAGCTGTATCAAACTTTCTTTGACCCAGAAACTCAAAGAGGAAGTACGCCCATCGATGGCACAACTGATAGGAATAGGAGGAACAATCACTCAATGCATAGGTGAGATCACCTTACCGCTGCATCTTGGCAACAACACTATGGAACAAAAGCTATTAGTGTGTCATGATCAGGATTTACTTGAAGAGGTAGTGTTAGGTCAAGACTGGATGTACGAATATGAGGTGACCATTCAATTGGCTTTAGGATATATCTCAGCCAGGATAGGACATCGTGAAGTATTCAGTCTTCTAGACGAACGACCAATTAAATCTGTGAGCAAAGAAAAAGAAATGCATTCCAACGAACCAAGTCATGAATGTGTGTTCACTGGCACTATAGAAACCTCTTCGTCAACTACTATATGTGTGGACACATTGAATTCTGCCTGCGTACCATCTTCTAGGCTAGCAAGTCACAAGAGTGTCAATCAATTCGAAGCCAACCTCAGTGACGAACCATGCACAAGAGAGTCCAGTCCTCTGAATAATTCAAAATCTGTGCCTATTAAATTATACCCTATTCCGTACACTCAACAATATTGGATAAGGAAAGATCAAGTAAAGGAATATCTTCGACGACAAAAGCAATATCGACATCGGAGCAACCAAGCAAGTAACAAAGCAAATAATTTTGAGCAGCAAAATCAACAACGAAGTGCTACAATATGGATCCCAAAGAAAATATTAGCCGCTCAACCGGATCGATCTCAAATTTGGATTCCTAAATCATGTGCTCCAAAGAAGCCAAACCGAAACAAGGAACCTCAGCATAAGAAGAAGCAAAAGGGTCTACGAGCAATACAGCCACAGAAGAATAGCTATTGGAAAAAGAAGGAGTCCGCACACACAATACAAGCCAATTTGAGATCCCCAAAACAGATAAAGCAGACTTTCTACAGGAGAAGAACCACATTCATCAAAAAGGTGGAGAGTACACTACATCCCACCAGAAGGAAGCAAATTTGGGTGCCGAAAGACAGGACAGACGGCATGCATCAAACGACTACTTCCGATTGCACACATGAGGAGTTATCAATACTCAAAGTATGCATGATAGGGCCACATTACAAGGCCAAGCATTCGACACATCTTTCTTCTATTCTAGGATAGTCAAGCACATTTTCCTCTTGGGAAATAGGAGAGCACCTGTACATACATTAAGAAAATCAATTTAAAATAATAACCGCTTCGGCTATGAACTAACTTTTCTGTTTTCCTTTTTAGATGAAAATATAAAAATTTCTAACAAGTGAAAAATCTAGGTATTACCTTTCTCACACCCACGGGAAAGGGACAACACCATTCACTCGGAGCAATATCAAGCTTATAAAGGAGGATTTCTGATACTATATGGCCACTAACTCATACTCTATATTGAGTGCAGATGGCATCTACCAATTCCGAAGCTACACAAGTGGAAGAGGTCCAGCTTCTTCCATTGGAATCAGTAACAAAAGTCAGAGGCCATTGGTTTCGGGATGACCAACCAGTCTCGGAACTCATTTTCATGGCAACTATCAAGATTATGGATAGGGATCACTACTTCCCTATCATGTCTCAAGATTTCAAGACCATAATCCAAGGTTTACCGCATATTGAAGATGTATGGAAGCAGGCAGGCCTAGAGGCATTTCTCAAATTGCCAATCTATATTCCAGATTTCCAGAGGTGTGCATGTTAACCTAAGAAAATGAGTCTTTTTTATGCACCAACAAGTTTCCAATTGCAAAGTATATAATGGATTTAGGTGTCTTGCAAGGTGAAATTGCTCGTCGGTGATGGCAACTGCAACCAATGTGGTGGTTTGAAAGAACTGATAACAGCATGTGTGTAAGAAAGAATATGGAAGTGGGACTAATGTGTAGGCAAAGTGTGGACTTTAATTACCCCCTGCAAGCTGCGGATATCCACTTATGGAAATTATGTCTCAGAGGACGAAGCTATTTTATCTTTTCTATTGTTGTGATAGAGGTTGCAAGTGTCGTAAGGAAAGATACAAATTCAGTTTGAATCCGTTTTGGGTGGTAGGCCTATGGAAGTACACTGTTGTTGGTCAGATGGAAATAGAAGACAGAAGACGTTTTTTCGCAGAGCTAATAATAGCAGGGGCAGTTATTTTTAGGGAGGCCTTCAAGAGAAGAAGAGAAAAAAGAGCGGGCTTTTTATGAGGGGGTGCCAGCACTTCTTGTACGTTTTTTTTTCTGCCTCGAAGGAGGGGACAGTGGGGTTTTTTTTGGTGGCATTGTGTAGGGGTGTGCACCTGGAGCGAAGGAGAGCCGGAAAAACTCAATACTGAACTATTGAGAAGAGGATGTAGAGGGCGTTCAGGCATCTGTACGAGGCAGGTCCCATTCGTCTGCATTTTTGGTGGCTAGGCAGCAGGTGACTAAGAGCAGAAAAAGTAAGGGAAAAAGCTTACTTCCGATTGAAGAGGCTCAAGACAGAGAGCATCAGGCGCGCATGTGCTCGAGGGGGAGAAGGTCTGGGATACACATTTCTGAACAAGGGAGATTTGAAGGAGCTTTGCTAAGGGGAATGGAAGCAATGTGTGCATCAAAAGAGAGAGGAGAGATCATGTTGCCTCGACCAGTGTGATGCTTTGATCACATTACTCCTCTGTGTGCACGTACAAAATTGAGAGAAAGAGAGAGAAAGGGTAGAGAGTTGCTGTCGTTCGATGGTTCCATTTTGGAACCCTGATTCCCTATTCATTGTTGCTGTATTCGTGACTCTTTTAAGGAAACTACCCTGAACTGCTTCAACTCCCCCTTCATGAAAACGTGCAAGGCTAAAAGATTGCAGTGAGCTAAACCTTGATATGGGTCGAACATGAGATATGGCACACACACAAAAAAAAAAAAGACTTCTTCTGGGACAGTGGCAGTGAGAATTCAGATCAGGATATTGAGAATGAGGACATGTTGGAGGGACTTCAAGCATCCAATGTAGCTACACTTGTCAACAATGAGACTGGTGAGCCAAATCGGCACCTGGAGATACTGCTGTTCATTGGGTTTCTTAAAAAATGACTACACTGTTCTAATGACCTCATGCATGTGAAGAGCAAAAGCTACAAATTGTGGTTGCTGGCCAATGTGCCATCTCATCGGGGTCATGGGCAGTCAGATTCGTGGAGGACTCGATAAGGAGAGGTGACACACATGGAAGCTCTAGCGTGGGTAGCAAATTGACAACTGACGAATAGAAGAAACGGTTCACTGCTGTTCTACAGGTGGAGCTTCCTGTGTTCTTTGGGTATCTGGGTAAGAGGGTCCATCAGATGCTAGTAGGATAAAAGCACTATCTAGGAAAGAAGGGATCCATGTGGAACGGAGGCAGCTACAGCCGATGACTTTGTAGGAGTTAAAGAATGGCTGGAAGCTCAAGATATTAAAGAGTGGACTTCTGCAGGACTGCGAAGGATGCTCATACCAATGGAAGCAGTAACCTGGTAACAACCATGGTGGAAGATGGTTCATATCCCAGATGAAGGTGGCATTGTTGTGTTCTAGCATTGCATGCACGAATGCTCTTAACTTTGTTAGGTTGTATACATGATTCTAAGATACATGGCAGCCAAGACATTATGTGTTGCTTTATCCAGGACAAAACACTATTTTATTGCCATCAAGTTTCGAAGTTCCAATTGATAACAGCCTGTATCATGAGCAACATACATACTACATAAGAGGGAGTATGCAGATGGGGCAATAAAACAAAGTATAAATTCTTCTTTACAGTCATATTGAGTTGGATACTTGGGGTAGGAAGAGAAGGCAACACACAAAAAAGGGAAGGGAGAAGAACACCATATCCATCAGGTCTAGCCCTACTTGGCTGAAGAGAAGAAACCTAGAAATAGAGCATCATTATCTACTAGGTTTGCAGATACATCCATGATGAAGGAACACACAATGATGGTGGTTGGATAGCATAGCACATATTGGAAAACTCCCAAACTGAAAGGAATCATTCATTCAAGAAAGGTTGAAACCTCGAAAAAGATAGGTGGTTGGTAAGGAACTGGGCTATTGCTGGCAAATATAGAAGCAACGTTTGTGTCCAAATTTTTTTGTGTGTCTTCATTTACTATTGATGAACATGATGAGAAACCATTTGGAGATCTACAAGACTAATCCACTTGGTCAACATCAAACATGCGCTTTTTGGCATCTAAAAAATTGTGTAACACTATAATAGACTCCTATTCATAAAGTTGAAGGAAACAACCATCGCAGAAGAAGACGAAGGCGGTCTGGGGGACCCTTGGGAAATGTCAGGAGGTTTCCAAGGCTATGCAAGCGGTTGCTCTTGGGATAATGACGGAAAGAAGATCAAGACGCTCTGAATTATTCCAGACTTCCAGCACACATAGGTTTTGTGCAGGGGAGAGAATACACAGAGATCTTCATTAAACTTCAACTCCCTTCTATGACTCGACATTGTGGGTATGATGGATGAAGTTTATTAATCGGTGTGTTGTCAATGCAACAGGTATAAGGTTCATACTCTCTTCATGCACATTTTAGGGAATATGTTGCTGTTGTTTGGTGCCATGCCCGTGTAAATGCTCTTTTAGCTGTACTGCACAAGTTCAAATTCTTATTGCATGAGTAAGGGCATTTCAGAGGCAGTGGTTGATCCATGAGCAAGAGATGTGTGATGTGTTTGACTCTTCATGCAGATCCTATTGGAGTCATAGTATCTGACAGGAATGGTAGTCTTAGGGAGTGTGTGTGGGATTCTCCAATAGTCTTGCTGTGTAATTGATCAGTAAGGGACCAATTTGTTTGCATAAAAGATTTAAACACTGTTGTGCTCCATCATGTTCATTGGAGATGAATGAATCATAACAGCACCTTATGCTACTTCTATGCTGTTCAAGATGCCTCCTTCGCCAAGTTGAAAGAAATTGTTTCCATGCTAAAACTGGTTGTTACTTTTGTTTGTGATGATTGCACATGTGCTGTTGTGTTTTTTGGATGTATGAGTATTTTGGGTGAGCTGTGTGAGAAAGTCGAATGAGGTGAGAGTTGTGCGGCATGTGAGCGAGTGCATAGTGATCGAATGAGCATGTGAGCTGGAATGCATGTGTGTGCACAAAACGGGTGTGAGGGAGTGAGAAAGAGTGCATGAGAGGAAGAGGGATAGAGTAAATGAAATAAGGAAGTGTGGGTGAGAAAAGGCTGCGATCACGAGAAGTAGTCATTGGGAGTTTGGTTTTAGGTTGTGGTCGGATTCAAGTCTCCATGTCTACATTTGAGCATTGTTGAATGACCTAGAGGAAATGAAAGTGGCATAATCCAAGGAAAAAAGAGTGAACCCAAAGCATGTGTAAGGATATTTCCCTCGGGTTCAGAGGCCAACATTTTGGTGCGTCTGCCGGGAATTGGCTTAGCACATCTCATAGAGAGTGCTACGAGTTCGCTTGGTGCCCCAATCGTGTGGCACAGCCAATTTGATCCCAAATTTGCTCTGATCTTCATTAGAGAAATGGCCCAACAAAGACAAGCCTCTAGTTTTGAGAAAGCGAATATAAGGCAAGGGAATTTTGGACAAAATAGATGGATATATTCTCGTCCGACCATGAGACATCATGTGAACCGAGGGTGGCGATTGGGCCCGATATCAAATTATGTGAGATGCTGGTGTTGCGAGCAGATTGGGCATATAGCCAAATATTGCCCTCGCGTATGCACCCCACTGGATTTTGTCCCCACATGTGTGGACTGCGGGAAAAAGAGACTATGCGAGCACATGTGTGGCTCAAAAGAGGTGACTGGCGTAAAGGTCGCAACGAATCAGTTTGATAGGTGTTTATCCTCTTTGTATGTGGAAGTTGACAAGGGTGGAGTTACTTCCTTGACAGAGACCGCAAGAGCAAGTGAGAGCAAGAACACTGGATCTCCGGATCGAGGCTTGGTAGAACTTGTGAAGAGCTTGGAATGTCAAGTCAATTGGCTGCATGTGGAGCGGGATGGCGATAAGGTCAAGATGGAGAGAATAGAGGAAGATCAAGTGAAATTAGCAGAAGTCTTAGGAAATTGGGAAAAGCAAATGCGATCGGTGGAAAGTGAGAATAAAGAGTTAAAGGGGGAAAACAACAACTTAAAAAGACAAATCCAAACACTTCAGCATGAAAGCGGGGTTAGAAGGGGAAAGCAAATGAGAAAAGAAGTCTTGGACATTAGAACTGGTCGGGTAACGATAGACTGCTACCATGTCATGATCGAAGAAGAGCCCTCAAGAGATAGGGATGACCTGATGAGGAGAATCGAACGAATGGAGCATGAAATTGAGAAGGTACAAAGCATAATCTGTCGATACAGTGATCAAGCGGGTAAGGCATGTGACGAGTTCCACCTAGAGTTAGAAGGGATGAAAAGTGCCCAAGTAGAGAGTGATGAGAAAATGAGACGGGTAGAAAAAGAGAATGCAAAGCTGAGTAGCAAGCTCGGTCGGTGGATGAATCAGAAAGACGATGAGACTCGAGAACGAGTAGAGGATCCGAAAGTAGGTAGAATAGAGGAAGAGCTAAAAGTGATGTTGGACAAGTTAGAGGTGATAGGCGTGGAGTTAGAAAAGGCGAAGGAGTTGTCGAAAAAAGTGGATGATCTGGAAGTAGAAAATATGAGTAGAATCTGGGAGGAGAGGTCGATTCGAGAAGAGGTTGAAAAGTTGTCTGGCCAAGTTGGGAGGAGCGAGGAGGTTCCTTTGGAAATAGAAAGAAAGATGAGCCATTTAGAAGAGGAGAAGAAGAAAATGTGGGTTCGGTTCCATCAAGTGGATGATGAGATTTTTCGACTCCAAGGCAGTGATGAGCGAAAAGAAGAAGGGATAAGGGATTTAGCTTTGAAGCTCGAGGCATTAAGAGGTGTAGTAATGAATGGTGGCCTTCTAGACCGTATCGCCTGGCTAGAGGACAATATCAGCAAGCTGTCGAATCATGTGGAAACTCTGCGAGGCAGAGGTTGGAGATGAAAAAATAGACGAGGCAATGGATGTTGGTGAGGATGGCTTGAGTCTGATTAGGGTTTGCTTTGCGGATTGCGAGTCAGAGATGTGAGGACGGATGGACCAAGTCTGTTGTACGCTTAAGAACTAAAGTGACATTTTTTGAGGTTTCACGTCGACAAGGTGATTAGTATGTGCGGGTCTTGAGAGGAAGGGTTGACCATGGCATTAGTGGCTTGATTTCGGCTTGAGTAGCAGCAGAGAGAAGATATGTCTCATCGGGATGTCCATGGGGGGTTATATGTGTGTGTGTCGTGATCGGGATGGTTGGGAAAAGATCCTTTCTTTTGTCTCCTAATTCTCGAGATGCGGGAATGAAAAAAGATGAGAAAAATATATGTTTATGTATATGTGCATGTGGCTATGCGCCTATGTGGGCTGATAGGTGGGTGGATCCACTTTGGCCGGGTGGTCAAAGCCACGAACCGACGTCGGTTTCGCATAGGGCTAGCTGTCTGTGTGTCGCGCGCTTCGTTGGGTTGGTAGATGGGTGGAACAAACTTGATCGGGTGGTCGAGTCCACGAGTCGCATCCAGCTTCGGCGTAGGCCGGCAAGTGTGAGTAAATATGTGGAAAAATGATGAAAAAAGGAAGAGAAAAATGTGGAAAAAAAATGAATGAGACAAATTCCTCGTTCGAGGGGGGACACAAGAGAGGTGAGAGAGCATGATGCTCGGATGGGAATATGTGTCTGTGTTTGTGGGGATTTGGAATGTGTGGACTCCTGATGAGGCATGTTGAATCAAAGCTTAAGCTCGGCTAGGGTTTTGGCTGCAATATGTTTGTGGAAGACTTGGATTCGAAGGATCCAAGCGTGCTAGTTTCTTTGTTCGTCTGCGAACTCTTAGGAAGTGTTCACTTTGGCTCTTAGGTGGTATGGAAACTTGAGAAGTCGTGAATCGCGTTGATGATGAGTGGTCCTGTCGAGGCGAGCTCGTGTTAGGCTTGAGTGATCTTTGCGGTGTGTCCATCAATTTAGGAGAGGTGGTGGCGACCAAGCATAGGATCTGATTGATGAACAAAAGAGCATAGAGTAGATGAAAAGGTAAGTGGGAATCGAAAACCCTAGGTGGGAGAAAATGGGAAATTGGCAAGAGAACTCGGTTAGAAACGAGACAAAGGAATCAGCAAAACGATCGTGAAACCAGGAAAAGTATCGAAAACGGAACTCGGAAATGGTTTTTTGATGGTGTGTGTAGAAAGTGTGTTGATATGTGGAGTAGAGATTCGTGACGTGTTGAACGAACAGTCTAGAAGAGTGACGAGAGGGAATGTGGATGGGCTTTTTGCTTGCATGTGTGTTGTGCATGACGAGAATGCATGTGTGATGCGGGATCATGATGTGTGTGCTGAGTATATATGTGTGATGTGGATGAAGGAAATGATTGTCTTTTCATTTTGGTTGTACATATTGTGATTTGATGAAGAAAGGTTCTAATGTTTTAATGAAGTTTGTAGACACGTGGACATGTCGATGAAGATGCGAGAAGATGGACAAAGTTGGTAAGTGAATTGATTATATTTTGGTACTTACCGGTGATGGTATGAGGGTGATTGCAGGTGCTTCATTGAGGAAGAAAAGAATAGATTTGGCTCGTCGAGGACGACTTCGCAGACAAGTGGAGGGGAGTATGTTAACCTAAGAAAATGAGTCTTTTTTATGCACCAACATGTTTCCAATTGCAAAGTATATAATGGATTTAGGTGTCTTGCAAGTTGAAATTGCTCGTCGGTGATGGCAACTGCAACCAATGTGGTGGTTTGAAAGAATTGATAGCAGCATGTGTGTAAGAAAGAATATGGAAGTGGGACTAATGTGTAGGCAAAGTGTGGACTTTAATTACCCCCTGCAAGCTGCGGATATCCACTTATGGAAATTATTTCTTAGAGGACGAAGCTATTTTATCTTTACTATTGTTGTGATAGAGGTTGCAAGTGTCGTAAGGAAAGATACAAATTCAGTTTGAATCCGTTTTGGGTGGTAGGCCTATGGAAGTACACTGTTGTTGGTCAGATGGAAATAGAAGACAGAAGACGTTTTTTCGCAGAGCTAATAATAGCGGTGGCAGTTATTTTTAGGGAGGCCTTCAAGAGAAGAAGAGAAAAAAAGAGCGGGCTTTTTATGAGGGGGCGCCAGCACTTCTTGTACGTTTTTTTTTCTGCCTCGAAGGAGGGGACAGTGGGTTTTTTTTCGGTGGCATTGTGCAGGGGTGTGCACCTGGAGCGAAGGAGAGCCGGAAAAACTCAATACTGAACTATTGAGAAGAGGATGCAGAGGGCGTTCAGGCATCTGTACGAGGCAGGTCCCATTCGTCTGCATTTTTGGTGGCTAGGCAGCAGGTGACTAAGAGCAGAAAAAGTAAGGGAAAAAGCTTACTTCCGATTGAAGAGGCTCAAGACAGAGAGCATCAGGCGCACATGTGCTCGAGGGGGAGAAGGTCTGGGATACACATTTCTGAACAAGGGAGATTTGAAGGAGCTTTGCTAAGGGGAATGGAAGCAATGTGTGCATCAAAAGAGAGAGGAGAGATCATGTTGCCTCGACCAGTGTGATGCTTTGATCACATTACTCCTCTGTGTGCACGTACAAAATTGAGAGAAAGAGAGAGAAAGGGTAGAGAGTTGCTGTCGTTCGATGGTTCCATTTTGGAACCCTGATTCCCTATTCATTGTTGCTGTATTCGTGACTCTTTTAAGGAAACTACCCTGAACTGCTTCAACTCCCCCTTCATGAAAACATGCAAGGCTAAAAGATTGCAGTGAGCTAAACCTTGATATGGGTCGAACATGAGATATGGCACAAAAAAAAAAAAAAGACTTCTTCTGGGACAGTGGCAGTGAGAATTCAGATCAGGATATTGAGAATGAGGACATGCTGGAGGGACTTCAAGCATCCAATGTAGCTACACTTGTCAACAATGAGACTGGTGAGCCAAATCGGCACCTGGAGATACTGCTGTTCATTGGGTTTCTTAAAAAATGACTACACTGTTCTAATGACCTCATGCATGTGAAGAGCAAAAGCTACAAATTGTGGTTGCTGGCCAATGTGCCATCTCATCGGGGTCATGGGCAGTCAGATTCGTGGAGGACTCGATGAGGAGAGGTGACACACATGGAAGCTCTAGCGTGGGTAGCAAATTGACAGCTGACGAATAGAAGAAAAGGTTCACTGCTGTTCTACAGGTGGAACTTCCTGTGTTCTTTGGGTATCTGGGTAAGAGGGTCCATCAGATGCTAGTAGGATAAAAGCACTATCTAGGAAAGAAGGGATCCATGTGGAACGGAGGCAGCTTCAGCCGATGACTTTGTAGGAGTTAAAGAATGGCTGGAAGCTCAAGGTATTAAAGAGTGGACTTCTGCAGGACTGCGAAGGATGCTCATACCAATGGAAGCAGTAACCTGGTAACAACCATGGTGGAAGATGGTTCATATCCTAGATGAAGGTGGCATTGTTGTGTTCTAGCATTGCATGCATGAATGCTCTTAACTTTGTTAGGTTGTATACATGATTCTAGGATACATGGCAGCCAAGACATTATGTGTTGCTTTATCCAAGACAAAACACTATTTTATTGCCATCAAGTTTCAAAGTTCCAATTGATAGCAGCCTGTATCATGAGCAACATACATACTACATAAGAGGGAGTATGCAGATGGGGCAATAAAACAAAGTATAAATTCTTCTTTACAGTCATATTGAGTTGGATACTTGGGGTAGGAAGAGAAGGCAACACACAAAAAAGGGAAGGGAGAAGAACACCATATCCATTAGGTCTAGCCCTACTTGGCTGAAGAGAAGAAACCTAGAAATAGAGCATCATTATCTACTAGGTTTGCAGATACATCCATGATGAAGGAACACATAATGATGGTGGTTGGATAGCATAGCACATATTGGAAAACTCCCAAACTGAAAGGAATCATTCATTCAAGAAAGGTTGAAACCTTGAAAAAGATAGGTGGTTGGTAAGGAACTGGGCTATTGCTGGCAAATATAGAAGCAACGTTTGTGTCCAAATTTTTTTGTGTGTCTTCATTTACTATTGATGAACATGATGAGAAACCAGTTGGAGATCTACAAGAATAATCCACTTGGTCAACATCAAACATGCGCTTTTTGGCATCTAAAAAATTGTGTAACACTATAATAGACTCCTATTCATAAAGTTGAAGGAAACAACCATCGCAAAAGAAGACGAAGGCGGTCTGGGGGACCCTTGGGAAATGTCAGGAGGTTTCCAAGGCTATGCAAGCGGTTGCTCTTGGGATAATGACGGAAAGAAGATCAAGACGCTCTGAATTATTCCAGACTTCCAGCACACATAGGATTTCTGCAGGGGAGAGAATACACAGAGATCTTCATTAAACTTCAACTCCCTTCTATGACTCGACATTGTGGGTATGATGGATGAAGTTTATTAATCGGTGTGTTGTCAATGCAACATGTATAAGGTTCATATTCTCTTCATGCACATTTTAGGGAATATGTTGCTGTTGTTTGGTGCCATGCCCGTGTAAATGCTCTTTTAGTTGTACTGCACAAGTTCAAATTCTTATTGCATGAGTAAGGGCATTTCAGAGGCAGTGGTTGATCCATGAGCAAGAGATGTGTGATGTGTTTGACTCTTCATGCAGATCCTATTGGAGTCATAGTATCTGATAGGAATGGTAGTCTTAGGGAGTGTGTGTGGGATTCTCCAATAGTCTTGCTGTGTAATTGATCAGTAAGGGACCAATTTGTTTGCATAAAAGATTTAAACACTGTTGTGTTCCATCATGTTCATTGGAGATGAATGAATCATAACAACACCTTATGCTACTTCTATGCTGTTCAAGATGCCTCCTTCGCCAAGTTGAAAGAAATTGTTTCCATGCTAAAACTGGTTGTTACTTTTGTTTGTGATGATTGCACATGTGCTGTTGTGTTTTTTGGATGTATGAGTATTTTGGGTGAGTTGTGTGAGAAAGTCGAATGAGGTGAGAGTTGTGCGGCGTGTGAGCGAGTGCATAGTGATCGAATGAGCATGTGAGCTGGAATGCATGTGTGTGCA
The DNA here is from genome assembly GCA_020310875.1 of Ceratopteris richardii. Taxonomy (NCBI): domain Eukaryota; kingdom Viridiplantae; phylum Streptophyta; class Polypodiopsida; order Polypodiales; family Pteridaceae; genus Ceratopteris; species Ceratopteris richardii. Next base: position 150,728,203 of record CM035427.1, on the reverse strand, counting down.
CAAAACGGGTGTGAGGGAGTGAGAAAGAGTGCATGAGAGGAAGAGGGATAGAGTAAATGAAATAAGGAAGTGTGGGTGAGAAAAGGCTGCGATCACGAGAAGTAGTCATTGGGAGTTTGGTTTTAGGTTGTGGTCGGATTCAAGTCTCCATGTCTACATTTGAGCATTGTTGAATGACCTAGAGGAAACGAAAGTGGCATAATCCAAGGAAAAAAGAGTGAACCCAAAGCATGTGTAAGGATATTTCCCTCGGGTTCAGAGGCCAGCAGTGCACAAGTAATGAATACCTTGCAACCTGCTGCAACAAAAATATCAGTTCCAGAAGCACGGGTATTGGATAAAGTAGGGATATGGAAGACCATCCAATTCACTCATGAACTGATCAATAAAGCTTTTGGATGGAATCAAGAAGGAATTACTAGTGTCAAAGAGGAATGTCATGATCCTAAGAAGAGATCCTTTGTGGAGATTAACAGAATAGATCTCGAAGATGCTGTCCGTCTTGTGCATCAACATTTCTGTTTCCCTAGTATGCACAGATACACGACACCACAAAAGATCGTAGTACAACTACTGTCACATGCCATGAGACAACTTGGGAACAAGGTGAATCTGACAGGGTATATCCAAGAAAGACTATTTGAAGCCCAGAAGAAATGGGGCCAGAAAAAGTTTTTGAATGGCAGTTCTGCATTAACATTACTGATATATGAAGCCCTTGATATGAAAAATTGCTTACGGGAGATGCCGACATTAGAAGGGCTAGCCAAGTATGCAAAATCCGCTACAGTCCCTAGGAAAAAGAAAGCAATTGTTATGGTTGAAGAAGCTGGAACCAGCTCACAAAAACCCATGAGGGGTACAAAGCTCTACGGGAGGAGGAAGCCCAAGCTACACCGCAATCAAAGAGAACACATCTATTACCGAAGATCACGACGGCTCAAATGCGTATTACTAGGAGAGATCTTTCCGCTTCCCTCGAAGAGACCCATCAATATATGCAAGGGCAGGTAAACTTGAATATTCAAGGTCATCATTATAGACAAGCAAGTCAAGACAAACAACAACGGAGTACAGAGAAGACTCCTAAACAAGCTGAAAGATACAAAGAGCTGGGCATAGATGATTCTAGTACCAATACGGAATCCAGCCTTGAAAAAGACACTCTGAATACTGATATAAGAACAGAAACTCAAGAAGAAGAATGGAATGAAATTAATCAAGTGGAAGTGACGCCGGACAACCAAGAAAAGGAAAAAAGAGTAGAAGAATCTATTGAACCGGAGCATGTCATTCAATTGAATGACACTACAAAGATCAGCATCAAGGCAGATACAACAACTGTTACACCTGTAAAACCACCTATCAAAGAGGAAAGCAAAACTCCAGTGAACAAGGATTCGGAGGTATTACAAAACAAAGAACAAATTGTGATCGAGGTACCGGATGACACACCTCAAGAAAACAAAGAGAACATGGTGGCTGAGCCAAGAATCCAGCTTCAGATTAGGCAGCCCCATGACACTACATTACATGTGACACAGGGCAAAGATGTCAATACCGGCGAAGCACCGAGTATACCAAAAACATGGCTAAATGTGGATGTTACTCAGTTGAAGCCTGTAGTCAAACAAATGATCCAGACAGCCATGGATACACAACAACAAATGATGGATATAGATGCGGATTATGATAAGGCTATGAGAGATAAAAGTCAGTTCCAAATAATGAACGAACAACTGTCATCACAACTCATCCAGGCACAAAAGGAGATAACGGCAAAAAGCAATGAGTTGCTCGAGACAAAAGCGCAATATGAAACATTAATCACTCAGCATCACCAACTGCAAGAACAGCTCGTGAAATTACAAAAATTACATGATGCCAGCGAAGCTGACAAAGAAAGAATGAAGTACTCTACTAGAGACACAGCTCAAGGTATACATGGAAGAAAATGACACATTGCGAAACAGAAATAAAGAATTAATGAAATCATTATTATATGATCAACCGATCGAGCAACAGGAATCCTCAGAAACCAACGAAAAAGAATTAAGAGATCAGATCGCACAATATGCAGATTTGCTGAGACAAGAGCGCGCAGTGAGAGAAGAATCAGAACGGACGCACAGTCAAGAAATCAATGAATTAAAAAAGCAATTAAATACAGCACATGGAAAACTTGCAACAAGCTACAGTGAAAACATGGATAATGTGGCTGAAATCGGAAATGAGTTACTTGCAGCAAAAGAAGCACTCAGGGCAACCATGCAAGAAGTAAAAGCGAAAGATGAATGCATAGCACAATTAAAGATTCAAATAAAAGAGAAAGCACCGATCGGGACACCAGTAGAGCCAATAAAGGAAAATCCTACTGACGAGGTAGAGGTAAGCCCTCTATCTCACCCGATCTATAATTCTCCCATACATGAGCAGATGGCGGATATACATGATGATCATCCGATGCCATACACTGCAGAAATAAGTAAGAAGGAACGGGCACTAGTGGTGTCCCGATTGACGGAGAATTTTGAAAATGAAGTCATCAAGGTAATGAAAGAGGCCAAGATCAAAGGTAAAGACTTGGACAAGATAATGAAGCCTTTCCATATTCCATACGGATTATTGAAAGAGAAAACGAGACGATACATAAAGAAGACCACAAAGAAGAGTCCCGATGAGCAGCTCAATTTTACACAAGACACATTCACATACAGTCAAGAAGAGTTCGAAGCTGCACAACCAATTTGGAGAAGAAAATTTTTGGAGAAACATCCCACACTACGGGTGCATTGGCAAGCAGCACCTTATTTATTACAGGTAAACCCTTCATTTTGTCCTATACCACGCAGAAGGGATACCAGAGAATTTTTGGATATGCAAAAGAATGGCACTATAAATAAACAGTGGCTGGATTATCCTATGCTTCCGAGCCCGCCACATAACTACTTGCCAACAGAAGAATAATGATACTCACAGTTTTGAAAGTCTTCAAGCATGCGGCCTACACTTTTTTGAATTTCATCGGCATTAACCAGGGCACACAAATCCTCATTTTTGATCTATCAATTATGCCTAGCCGCCCCACAATAATGGCGTATTATTCCAGATTAATGTTCTTGCCAAGTGTATATATGCAAAATTTTGAAGAAGCATTCTTTACAGGATTTTTTGAGATTGATTCAGAAATTTTTTTGAAGATGTCGTCAAATTTAAATGCCAGATTAGTGGCATATGAACTTAGCTTCTTCGCAGATCACAGACAGCCACCTAATGACGGTGTGAAGGCAGAACAATGGAAACAACTCATTATACGTGAAGCCAATCTGCTAAATGATACAGAGCAAAAAGTATATAAAACATATGCCCGTCGCTTATCAAAGCCTGTCGAGGACGACAGAGTCCAGGAGGGGGGCAGTGTTGAGGGAGAGTCAAGTAAAAAGAAGAAAAGAAGAAGGCAACGAAAGAAGCAGCTTCACTAAATAGAAATATCTGAAGACATATCTCTGCACGGTGGAAGAAAGTAAACAGGCTCAAAGCAATACAACGGGGTCACATGTTTGCAACCAGGACAAATCAGAGAACAATGAGCAAGATATAGGTCACTGGTGGCGTGCGTGGCAACCCAACTGAATACATCAACCCAGATATGTGATATACGGAATACCAAGGGGCAAAAACAGAAGCTAAGGACATAGATCGGACAAAATAACAAATTCTCTAACGGTCCTTATTGCTTCTTTGACCACCGGGTGCGTGTATTCAGAACTCTTAAAGTAAGCCAAAAACAGAAGCAAAGGACAAACCTCGGATAAGATACCCAATTGTCTAACAGTCGTCATTGCTTCTTCGACCACTGGATGCGTGCAGACAACAAACCAAGGACAAGAAGCAAAGCCTGTCAAGGGACGACAGAGACGAAGAGGGGGAGAGTGTTGCAGAGCTAAAGAGAGAACAAGGCAGAGAAAAAGACGGGCCCCAAAATTTTTCCGATTTGGACATCACATCTTTGTATCATAGCCATTCTTGTAATATATTTCCCGTTGTAAATGCACTAGAGGAGTCCTCTAGATGCATCCCCACAGAAGATTAGAGATTTACCCATATGAAATAGTAGGAAATTAGTCTTGTAGTGAATAAAGTGCCGGTCTCTTGTGTGAAAGGACCATTTTTAGGGCACAAGTATATAAGTCAAATGTGACTCTTTGTAAAGGACTTTTGGCCATTGTGAGAATAGAGAGCACAGAAATTCGAAATTGTGTCTTCTTCACTCTGTATCATCTTTTCTGTAAGTTTGTATGCATGTGTATTGCTTGGAAAGAGTGTTTGTGAGTGTTGTCTATCCATGAAAGTGTTTGTTTGCTGTAGTTAATGTGTGTGCGGAGTGTAGGAAGTGCTGAAGTGTAGGAAGGTATTTCCCGCGACTCAGTATTTTGCTCATAATTTGAAGTAGGAGTGTCAGAATTGCATGAAACCACTGCCATTGGATGCGTCTTCTCGAGAGCTTCGAAACGCATATGCTATTCGCTATATTTGGAGTTCGGAGCTGGGAGAAAAGTCCAAAATACTGACGGCTGCTGCACCAAGTATCGTGACACCATGACCAACAGTTGAAGCTTGTTGGATAAGTCTTTGCCTTGTTTACACTCTTTGAGTAGTTCATTTGCATTGATCATCACTTGATTGCATGTCCTCATACACTCGGCTAGGTTTGTATACTCTTTGGATTGATAATTAAAAGAGTGTATCCCCACTATATGCACTTGAGAGTGGATTGAGGTATAGTCTCTTTCTCCGCAAGTCCCTAAGTTGGTACTTAGGTCAACACAGCATACAAAAAGAGCTAGGCATACATACCATTTGTTTGGAAGGAGATATAGAAAATGGAAGAAGCACGCATCATCATACCTATAGAACATTCATAATGGCTATCCTCCATAATCATTGAGCCTAAGAAGCAATCTGATAAAATTAGAGTCTTCATTGAATTCACTGCATTAAGTAAGGTATTTTTTTGAAGAGGTGATCTAAGATATGGTTGAACACACACTACAGAACTTCATAGATGGTTTCAATGGTTACAACCAACTCCAAATTTATTATGAAGATCAACCAAAGACAACATTTATCACTCCTTGGGGAACACACACACACACATGCACACACACACACACACATGGTTTAGGAATGAGCTAGCCACCTTCAAGAGAACAACATACATTTTTTTTAACAAATTACTTCTAAAATTCTTGAGAGTTTTTATGGATGAGTTTTTATCATTTTTCAAGGTAGCATGTACTACTACCATAGAAAATATATTAGAACACTTAAATCAATTGGACAAGTATTTTAGCACTGCACAAAAACAATTTCAAAACTCAACCCTAATAAATGTCACTTTTTGGTGACTTATGGAACATTGTGAAGGCATGTGGTTTTGGCTTAGGGAATGACTCCTGACCCAGACAAGGTAATGTCCATCCTCAAGCTTCCCATACTAGTAAACCCCAAACAAGTATAAAGGTTTTTAGGATATATAGGATTATACACATGTATGCAAAACTCGCATGACCTCTCTCATGTATCACTAGCAAAAGTTTCCCTTTCCAATGGTCTTAGGAAGAAAAAGATGCATTCAAATATCTCAAACAAAGGTTGGCATCTGCTCCTATACTCATTTCACTTGAATGGTCTAGAACATTTCATGTACATGTAGATGCAATTTTATATATTGTAGGCATCATTCTCACCCATCCCAATGAAGAACACAAACTAGACCAACCAATTCATTATGAAAGTAGGCTTCTCTCCAAAGCTGAGAAAAATTATCGCACCATAGAGAGGTAGGCTCTAGCTATTATCTTTGTCCTCAAAAAATTAAAACACTATCTAATGGGCATGGCATTCACAGTGATTATTGATTGCCAAGCTTTAAAGTATTTGTTAACTAAACCACAAGTTGTAGGAAGAGTATCGAGGTGGTTACTTCTCTTCCAAGAATTTGACTTCAAAATTGTACATAGAAGTGGAAGACAACATATCATTGCAGGGGCCACCTTTCTCTTCATACGGTGGACCCTCAAAATAGCTCTTGTGGGTGTTTTTCCTTGAAATAATTAGGCAATTATTCTTATTGAAAAACACATAAACACATTTCTTATCTTCATAACAAAACATTATTGGGTGATAAGTGGAGTATTATCAATGATAGAAGGTAATTTTACTAATGCTATTGTAATGTTCTAGCTATTATAGGAAAAGCTATTCGTGCATAATCCATTTATGAAACATTAAATTTGACTTTTTGAGAATATTAATTAGTGCAATGAGTGCATGATTTGAGATAATATACTTTTGATGGATGATTACTTATTTTAATTATCCCAATTAGAACTCTCATGGGCTAAAGAGATTATCAATTAGCATTAGAGTACTTTTTTTTGTGTTTAGGGCATACCTTGAATTATCAAGGTCCAATATTTATACTTAGAATGCCTCTCAGATAATCCATTATCCAATGTTTATGATTTTTTAGTTTATGACATGTAATTAAATACACTAGCCTATTTATCCAGAAAGTGATTGTATATCTCGGGACTTGTAGGTAGGGAATAATTGCACCAATAATTTTTGATCCTTGAGTAGTCTTTCTATAGGTATAGGTCCTCACAAAAGATTCATGCTAATTTTGTTGGTTGGACATATAACCTTACCTTAGTTCATTTAAATATTTCTTTTATTGGTTTCTTGGTAGACCAACATATTGATAAGTTAAAGAAAGTTCTTTTAATTTAGCTCTCATTGATATATAAACCAGTTTTGACCTAGTCATGAAAATCTATCCATTCAAATAAAAACTATTCATTAAAACATTTTTGTGTTATCTAAAAACATATTTTATATGAATAAAAAATCTATCCATTCAAACAACAACTATTCATTAATACATTTGTGTCATGTACAAACATATTTTATATAAATAAAAGGATAATTTAATACGGTTAACATGATATTAGATTTGAAACATGCAATACGAATAGCTTGTTTTGGAAACCAATTAGTAAAGAAATTTATATGTAAAACTTGATCATCCACCTTTTATTTATGTGTGTACTACACCTTGTAAAACTATGAATAAATTTAATTTAGCTTGGAACTTTACTTAAGGTACAATAGGGTAGCGTTATTTTCCTGTGTGTACTACACCTTGTAAAACTATGAATAAATTTAATTTAGCTTGGAACTTTACTTAAGGTACAATAGGGTAGCGTTATTTTCCCCTATTCAAGCATTATTAAGTAAGGTACTCTTTCATTCATTGCATTTATTCAATAAATATCTTTTGTCTCAATAATCTTTGCTTTAAGAGCTAGTTGACTTTTTACTCTGGAATACATGGTGCTCCACTTGTTACGCCTTTGGAAAAGACTCTAGTATTCTACACAATAAGTGCACATGTGTAACTATAAGAGACACTACAGTATGTAATTAGTAGATACAAATATTTAAACCAAATCAAATACTCTACATTTTCTCCACTTTGAGTTCTCATTAACTACTCTAATTATTTTAACCCACCATGGCTACTAATGAAGAGGCTCTTGTTCTTTCCATTGGAAAGTTTCCAAGATAATGTGCCATGATATATCTCCTTGGCTCTGATAGGGACCTAAGTATTAGTTAGGTTTTTGTATTCAATTGGTTTTTCACCATACAATAACTTCTTGCTATGACTTACTTTGAGCATCCTTAATTGAATCATGCCATAGGGACCACTTATTTTTGTAACCAATTAGCAGAAAATGATATATATATATATATATATATATATATATATATATATATATATATATATATATATATATATATATATATATATATATATATATATATGTATATATATATATATGGATTATCATCCTCTTAGTGTTTAGGGTTTGAATACTCTTTTTAAAGCTAGATCTTACTCTAGTTTATCTTGACACGTTTGCTTATAAAATAGTAGGATCCAATGGGTTAATTTACCCAAATATTATAATACTTTGCAAAGTATGGTTTCACTCCTTGAAATCATTCAATGTTTGTCGGTGGTCACATGTATGAATTTTTAAAAAGAATTAGTTAACTTTACCCTAGGGGATTACAAGAGGCTCAAGGTATTATATTCACTCGAAAAATCGGATTAATGTACACTATGACTACATGCAATGCTATTATAAAAAATCTAGTTTTTAATTAGTTGTTACAATCTCTTAAATATGTTATTCTATGCTAGTTCTATGTTGATTAATCAATGCAAATTTTATTAATGGTTGGCATAATATTGTTTCATTAGATTTCAAAATTCTTTTATAGATCCATGCAAACTTTTAAGATAATATGCCATGATATAAACCCTTCTTCCTTAATTGGGACCTATGTTTTTGGTAGCTTGTCTTCTTGATGAATGGCATAGCTGTTTTGCTAAAGATGGTGCTACTTCAACATTTTAAAGATACATATTCAAGAGATAATTAGCAACACTTGAAGGAGGTTCTCCATTTTTTAGATGTGACAAATGGTCAGTACACACATGGATGCTACCCTTCTTGATCTACTACTTCAGAATTAAACTCCATTAGTCGTTAGAACCATCTTGCAAGCTTTCTATGGTTTAAAAATTCTTAACAAGGTCAAATACAACTTTATGATGCACAAAGATTCAAACATTTTTGATAAGAAATAGCTTGAGAAGTTTTACTATATATACCATGCCTAATCCTTCTCTCTCCAATGTGGTGTAATTCTAGTAAGATTGATTCAATTGCTTTCTAGAATAGACTATGAGAAAGTCCAAGTTTCCTTCATCTCTTGGTTGTATGGGGACAAATTGTGTAATTGGAAGCATCCAAACCAAAGTGGAATGGTTTATTCTGATCATGGGCCTTCAATGTGGGACCCATGCTCAATTTTTTTTTTAGTTCATCAAAGGCCTTATAACAATCTTCATGCCATTCTAAATTAGTTAACATGCCATACAATGGTTTAGCTATAATAACATAAATGTGTATGAACCTTTGATAATAGGGGTGATGGCTGAAGTCCTAAACTTAAGGAGATCTAGGATTACCTTAATTTTGCCTTCATTATGTGAGATTCCATTAGTACACACATTATATATGTAGATATCTTGACAACGAATAGGAAAATTAGTCATTTGTATACTTTGAGACTCTTCCCATGTAACTCTTTAAATATGTGACACATTAACCTTTGGTAGGTGGCCGATGCATTTTTTATGCCAAAGGTCATAACTTTGAATGTGAATACTCCCCATTTCTCGATAAAGGTAGTTCTATGCTAATTCTCAAGAGCTATTTCTACTTAATTATTATATATTGAAAATCCATCAAGGAAGCTATAATTCTTTGCCACAAACTCTTTCAAACAACTAATCAATTAGGGCTAATGGGAAGCTATCTCTTATTGTTGTTGCTTTCACTTTATTTAGGTTAATATAGACTATCAACATTCTATTCTTCTTGGTCACTACCAGCATGCATGAAACACACTGAAGATACCACAAAGTGTTCATAAATGTATCTTTTTAGACTATTTCACAAATCTTCTTATGGTCTAGTTGGTCCTATTGATCTTTCTATTTCGAATTTGCAGTCTTATTTATCTTTTAGGAAATAATCAATTATGCATATATTATTTCTTTCTACCTCTCTCCTTTTTATTTTCTTTCATCTCCTTACTCACTTCCTGACGATTCAATATATTTACTCTATCTCTAAATCTCTCTCTCTCTCTCTATCCCTCTCTCTCTCTTTCCTCTTAAGACGAACCTGCCACATATTCCCTTTCGCTTCTTTCATGCTCCCTTATTTCTTTCTCACACAACCAAATTCCACCCACCCTCTTCCTCTATCTCACATTCGTGATCACTATCACTCTTCTATACTCTCCCTTTCCCTTGGGCACTTTCTCTTCCTCTCTTAGTGCCTCACCCTATCAACACATATTTCTCATGTCTCACACACTTTCTCTTTCATACACTCTATCACTTACACATTCCCTCAATCACTTTTTCACTCACACACTCAAACTCTTTTTCTCCCACTCATTCTCACACAACCTCTTTGCACTCTTTTTCACACTTACTCTACAGACCTCACAATCACCATCTCACACACTCTTGCACATCCATAGCCACATTCATACACACGCCATGACACACATTCACATTTCTTTTTGTCACACACACACACACTCTCTTTCACTCTATCTCACTCTCTCTTGAAAAAAACTCATGTGCATGGTACATATATCCAACCAATAACTTCAAACTTTTATGCCTTTCCTCAAAAATTGCACACACACACACACACACACACAATCACTTGCACATTGACACACATAGAAACATTCATACAAATAGTGTTGAAATCATGTTCTCTGTTTTATCTCTTATGCATGAGCTGACATACATAATTTCTTTCATTCTGCTATGTGCTTTTCTACTTCATATATTCACTGTGATACCCATCTGTGTAATATATGAGGAATAAACAACAAAACAAAATCTTTGAAGACAAAGCTCTCGAGGGCATTTACAAAAAAAATCGAAGTATTTACTACAATATTTGAGATGGGGCTGAAAGAAAAGTTCTAATTCTTTATGCATCTGAAAATGCTATACTCTAGGAGCTGTTGAAGAATGAACTTATGATTCCATTACATATCTTCTCCAATTCGAAATAGCAGCTCATTAAAGGAGATCAGAGAAGCAAAAATCTTGTGTCTCTTTTTGTTGTCGACTTCTTTTTGAAGCTTGTAAAATTTCTCCAATGTATGTGTGACATCTGTTTTATAGCAGCATGAGAGTGGCCTCTTTCACTATATACATCAGCCAGCACACCCACATTTTACACTTCTTGGAATTTTTGACCTAGTTAGAGATCGAAATTGGCCACAAAGCTATTTTTTGCTTTTTAATTTTGCTAATTACTTCTAGTGCTTTTTCAAATGCACCACATTTGGATTTTTTAGCTACTTTTTTTGCCATCACACATCACATTAGTGAATAAAAAGTAATGCAAATTTTAGTGTAACATACACTCCTCTGCTTGTCTCTGAAGTTGTCCTCAATGAGCGATCAAGCATGCAAGTTTTGCTCACATATAAATAAAACATGTCAACAACATGATCATCATTCATATGTTCTATTCTCTCCTTTAGAAAAGTCGTTTTTCACCTATCAATCATGCAAAAGATTAGATATTTTCATAGAAACATGTGAAAGCACTTATAGTTCCATCATTCATTAAATGAGATCACATCAATCCACATGTGTACATATGTCATGTTGTCTTCTCATGCACAATCATCATGCACATTCTCCTTCATACCTTCATCTTTCATCACACCATTCAAGTTCACAAAAAACATGCATTGATACATTCATTTACATACATCCATTATTCCATTGATTACATTATGCCCCACATGCTCATGCACCATTTCTTTCCTTCTCATATCATGTCCTCATGCAATCGAAAAACAAGAAAAACACAATGCATGCATGTGCCTAAATCGTAAACATAAATTTTTCAAAACAACACACAAGCATTATATTTGAATCAAAAGTGATATCAACATAGAAATTCAAGGTTTCCCATAAGGTGCATCCTCATTGTCTCTTATCTCTTGTGCTATAAGGCATATCTACACCTAAGACTAGGAAATCGTAAAATTCCTTCCTTTCTCCACCTTTGGAAATCTTTCTTGTCCATTGTCCACAAGATGTGAATGATTCCTTTCAAAGATACACATGCCAGTAACCACCCTTTGGACAACTTGCAAACTTGTGAAATAGCAAACAACACATAAATGCATCAAAATCGAGTATCCTATAGACAAATAGTGACCACATTCTTTGTAAATGTTGGTTTTGATTTGATTGATCTATCAAAACCATCATCCCAATGCATCCACACATGCATTAACACATCCTATCTCGGTGATTTCTGACTTCTTGTCTCTTTTCCTCCCTTTTAGGAATGAGATTTTTTTTCTTTTTGTTTTACTTTGTATTTATTGTCTCACAAGTTGGCCTATGTTGAAATTGGATGTGACTTGTGGCCTCAAGCACTTGGTTGAGCTTGTTCCAACTGTGTACCAACACAACATAGCATGCAAAACACAAATACACAACATAAATCACACACACATACTAGCCCATAGCGAAGCTAGGTGTGGCTCATGGTCTTGACCACCCAGTCAAGATGGCTCCACCCACCTACCAACCCACTATGGTGCATAGCCAAAACATATATATGCACATCAAAATACAAGCCTATGGCAAAGCTAGATATGGCTCATGGTCCTAACCACCTTGATAGGATGACTCTACCTACCTTCTAGCCCATCATACCACATTCTCTCTCTCTCTCTCTCTCACACACACACACATATATATAAAGCTTCCCATGTCCTAAGAATTAGGGAGAAAAAGAAAAAGCTTTTATAGCCCCCCTTCCCCGCACATCATTCACATAAGGATGCCAGGGCAACTAATAGATCAATCTCCTTCTACCACAACTCACTAAAACATAATCACTATCCACTATAATTGACTCAACTCTCACCAAGTCTATGTGCACTCACTTATTTCACTCATTCTTTAGCTCTCCTTGACATCGCTACTTTTTCTCTTGCCTGCTAAAGGGTATCTCCATCAATCCTTCTTTGCATTCCATGATCAACATCTCCTTTAGGGTGATTTAAGCATTCAAACTTCTTTTGGCATAACTTGATATAGTTTTAATGCATGCTTCTACTATCACCTCATCTCCTTGCTTACATCATCTCTAGACTTTGTCAAAAAATCCATAGTAAGAACATGTCTCTCATTAAGAACAAGTCCACTGTAAACCTCTCTTCTCTAATCAACTCTTTACACCTTGTCTCTCTAACACTTTTCCAAAATCATCTATTTCCATTCATTAACTTTGAATTGAAAAATCCCTACCACTTTTTCATGCAACCGATGTTTCTTTTTCTCAAGTTTCCTTCACCTCTCTCTAACTCTTTCTCTGCTTCATCTCTCCTTGCTTTTATCCTCAATACTTTCAAGTGTCTTACCCACTTCTCAATCATCACCACTTGAATCATGAATGCCCATTGCAGCACCTCATCTTGCTTCTTGTTCCACTTCTTGTTTCTATCCATCTCTTCATCTGGATCCATCACTTCATCATCATCACCTCTTCCTTTTCTACTCCATTCATTGTTTCCATCAACTACTTCATTCATCCATCTCAATGGACCATTGTTTTGCAAGCACTAGGACCCCATCCCTTTTCAAACTTCATCTCTACCTTCGTCAAAAACCACCCCATGGCATAACTTCTCCTCAAATCTGCCTCATTTCAAACCTCTCCAAAACCACCCATTGTCATGATTCTTCCCCCAAAAATCCACACCCAACCAAAGAATCATCACCCCGCAAGATCCTAATATCCATACCTTACAAACAAGATCCATTTTCCTCTAGTCTTGCATCACCATAATGTCGCTTCTAGATTCAATCCTAGTGAATGAGGATAAAATACACTCACAAACCTCTCACCAATACTCATTTTTCAACCAAACTCTTTCAAGAACGTGAATATTAAAAAACAAACTATAATTTTTCAAGAAACATCCTCCTCATTCATTTATCATTCAACACCATTTTATTCGTCACTTCATCCACTTTTTATTTACACTCATCATTCCAACATCCTTATCATTTCACCTCTCCAATTCATAGCTCTGGACAAGTACTCATCTTCTTCAAAATGCTGGTGTTCTTGAAAATATGAGCTCATATGACACAACCACATAGTTCCCAATGTCTCCTTCTCTAAATTTCTCACTACAACATTGTAAATCATGACACTTTTCTTCATACTTTGCTACACCCTTACATTATCTCTCTATCCTTTTGTACAAAGCATTCAATCTTTTTAAAAATTTATCTCCCCTTGTGACCTCGATCCATTGTGAGAACATCTCCCTTACTTATCTCTTTGTCACATTTCCTTACACATTTGTGCTCATTAGGATCTATTTATTCAACCAAAACCCTTGAACTCCACTTTCTTTTCTCCTTGCAATCACATATTGTACCCTTGAAAGCTTTCCCATAGTCTCTAGTTTTCACTTTTCTTGAGGGCCGTGTTCTTTGTTAGTGTTGTCATGCTTAACTTCCCAATCTTTGCTTATTTGGTAATTTTCTTTCCCATCTCAATTCCATTTCCCTTTCCTTTTGTACTCACACCTACTCGATATCATCTAACTCTTTCTTTGATCTTTAATTCTTTTTTAGTCATACATCCTTCAAACTCAACATGATGAGAACCCAATCTCTCCCCTTTTTCTTCTGATGCTATCTTATCTATTTTCGTCCTCTCCCAAGTTCGTACATTTTTCATCAACACTTCAACTTGTTGCTCTAATTCTTTGCATTTCTCCATTTCATTCACTATTTTGTCTCCTCTGATTTTTTGATCATTTTCCCACCTCTTAATCTGCTCTTGAAATCCCTCCTTTTCCTTCACTAATTGATCTATTCATTAATTTTCATTTCCCTCATGTCTTATGTGTCTTTAAGACACTCATGTGGTGTTCTCTTCATCTCCTTCACTTTTTCTTCTTGTTGCATCCTACTTTTCTTTTCCTGTGCCAACTCCCTCTCTAGGTGGAAAACTACATCTTTCAACTTCTCTAGCTTGCAGTCCAATTGTTGCACTTTGCATTGCAATCCAACATCTTGTAGGGATTTACATTCTACTGCTTCAACAATTTTAGGTAGCATGATCGGATCATTCTTGTGCCCATCCCTCTCTGTTGCGTGCATGGATTCTCAACTTTGAAGCACAGCGTAGTGAAAACACCAAAGAATACAGTGATCGAAAATCAAAGAAATTTGACAAGTACGGATACCTAAAATAAATGATAAAAAATGTTAATGCGTGATTTTGACTTTTCCGTAGTATGTCCTTTTCTTTGCATATTAATAGGAAATCTTCATGTGTCCTTGCAAGACTTTAATTCTCAAGGTGCATGCAAATATTATCTTTTCAACCCTTCCAACTAATAAATGATACAAATGCATGTTTCATTGTGTATCCTTAAGTTGATAAGCATTAGAAGCTTACGTTAAACTTCCATTAGACATGTCATCTTACGCAAATACAATTTATGAAATACATAGGGTGCCCAATCTTAAGATTTAGTAAAAAGAATTCATGAAACTTGGATTATCATCAAAGTAGAAATTGAAATAATACTTCCTTGAATCATTGTTCATGAAGATCACCTGATAGCATCCTCCTCTCTTTATTCATGTCGATGCTTCATGAAACATCCCATTGGTGCTTGAAATGGGTACAAACCTTTTCATACTCTCCTTCCTCCACTTTTTCCATACTCCTTCCTCCATGAGGTAGCCACAAATGATGCTTCTCTTCCTTTGAAGAGAGCTGACTTACCTTCATCCTCCTCGAACTAATGACTCCACATACATAGCTTTGAAGAATTGCTTCATGGTTAAAACTATAGTGCTAAGAAAAAAGGTGCAAGAGAGAATGCGCGTGGGCTGCCAACAGAGGGGAACAGGAAGATGTAGAGCTCTCACGTTGCTCCCTATGTTGTAGAGAAGGATTTAAATTCTTTCAACTAAGTTTGTTGGATCTAGTGGATAGCCTACATCCAAACTTCTTCTTCTTCCTTGTAATGTTCTTGTGCTTGCGTAGACCTCAAACTTCAATAAGGATTGCCCCTATAATAAACAAGAAGCTATGCAAAATTACCACTAACCATGTAGGTATCAAAACGAATATTAGCAAAAGCCTTACAGTATATAGGCTCTAGCATTGTGGTCATGTGTTCAAGTTTTGTGGTTGTAGGTAGCTTTTTTTTTTTTGGTTGTTTTCTGTATAGGGTTTTGGATTTGAGTCCCATGACCAGCTCAAAAGTAGAGAAGACATACCCTTTTTGCATGCAATGTGTCATAATGCATATGTATGATATAACAGCGAAGATTGTGGATGCATATTCGTGATATAATGCATATTTGTTTATAGAATAGAGAAGATTGCTCCGCGTGAATGCCTTAAGCTCTTGAAAGCATCTCAAGAATTCTCCAAGGTTTCAATGGGTTCATCGGAAATAATAAGAAATGAATGAATATCTTCATCGGAGAAGATAATGAAGATCATAAAGCTCTCCATGGGAGCTTGTGAAGAAGGTGATTCGAACACCACATAATGCTCTTGATATGTTCATGCAACTAGTGTAAAGTGACGAGAGGATTTTTCTAAAACGTTTCTCAATTTCAATTAAAACTTGAATTTAGGAATGGCATTGAGATCCAAGGAAGCTACACAATCCCCTCATGATTTTGTAGCCTCGAAGGTGGGACACAATCAACAAAACTTTGAGATTTAGCCTATTATGTATTTGAAAAACTTTGAGAAGTTCCTAAAAACAATCAACAAAAGATTTCTTATACCATATCTATGTCTCCTTCTAAGGAGAACAATATGTTTTCTGGAGATGGAGCATTTTTTTCCATTTATAATGGTTCATGATTTCATTTAAATTCATATTGTTCATATGGCCCTTTTCCTTATTATGTTTTGGTAGTTTCGTTGGAGTTTAACATACCACATCACTTGGTAAGACTCACATGTGTCAAAAAGAAGATTGACTACTTGACAAACATCCAACATTTTATAAGTTTTCTCTGAACCACATTTCTAAAGAGGTAGTATGCTAGAAAAACTAAATATTATTTCCTTCTTCAATAGCTTATGTAGAAGCCCTTTCCATGTTCAAATAGCCACGTTTAGCATTGATGTTCCACAAGGCAAAGTAAGAAACATTGCCAATATTCTTTGCATTAATAATAGATTCCATAGTCTTTACGAGGAGAAAAAACTAGTTTTTGTGCAATGCACCTCTCATCCATGTACAATCCTTGCCTATTTATTGTACTTGGTCTAGTTATGTAAACTTTATCATTGATCATGTGATCATGTCTTGTCCTAAGCTCCTTGTGAGATTAAATATCCCCAAAGCCCTAGTTTTTTTTTTCAAAAGGAAGTTTGGAAATCCCCTATTTTCCCAAGCTTTAATTAATAGAAAAAACAACTATACAAGAGAATGGACTTAGTACCCATGGGACCTCCTGAATTTCACAAAGCAGAGGTTGCCTATGCATTTCTAGAGGACTTTACAAGGAAGTTTGATAATCCTTTCATCTCCCTCATGTGGGGCCCTTTGCTTTTAATCTTGTTGTTCTCCAGGAAAAACACTATATGATTGCAAGAGAACGAGGATTCCAACCACCATGTGCTATACTAACCCTCCATGTGTCAGCCATGTAACTACATGTGCTCCACATGTCCCAGTTAACTAGAGTTAACTCAAGTGGATGCTTCTAGAAGGCTCTAGATCTCTTTGGGCAAAACACTCTCCCCATGTATCCCATGGGGGTTGAACCCAAGACCTTCTCCTTCACATCCTTGAGCCTTAACCATTAGGCTAAGTGGATCACTTGGTTAGAAGAGTAAATGACATTCTAGTAATTCTAGACTCAAGATCTTTGGTCATACATACGAGCAACCAAACGGTGTTTGATTTTAGATCTATCTGAACCGGTCGAGCCCTTAGATCATAGAACTACTTTATTAGAACTAGTGTAAAGTGACGAGACGATTTTTCTAAAACGTTTCTCAATTTCAATTAAAACTTGAATTTAGGGATGGCATTGAGATCCAAGGAAGTTACAGAATCCCCTCATGATTTTGTAGCCTCGAAGGTGGGACACAATCAACAAAACTTTGAGATTTTGCCTACTATGTATTTGAAAAACTTTGAGAAGTGCCTAAAAACAATCAACAAAAGATTTCTTATACAACATCTATGTCTCCTTCTAAGGAGAGCAATTTGTTTTTTGGAGATGGAGCATTTTTTTCCATTTATAATGGTTCATGATTTCATTTAAATTCATATTGTTCATAGGGCCCTTTTCCTTATTATGTTTTGGTAGTGTCGTTGGAGTTTAACATAACACATCACTTGGTAAGACTCACATGTGTCAAAAAGAAGATTGACTACTTGACAAACATCCAACATTTTATAAGTTTTCTCTGAACCATATTTCTAAAGAGGTAGTATGCTAGAAAAACTAAATATTATTTCCTTCTTCAATAGCTTATGCAGAAGCCCTTTCCATGTTCAAATAGCCACGTTTAGCATTGATGTTCCACAAGGTAAAGTCAGAAACATTAGCAATAATTCTTTGCATTCAAACAATAGATTCCATAGTCTTTACGAGGAGAAAAAACTAGTTTTTGTGAAATGCACCTCTCATCCATGTACAATCCTTGCCTATTTATTGTACTTGGTCTAGTTATGTAAACTTTATCATTGAGCATGTGATCATCCTAAGCTCCTTGTGAGATTAAATATCCCCAAACCCCTATTTTTTTTTTTCCAAAAGGAAGTTTAGAAATCGCCTATTCTCCCAAGCTTTAATTAATAGAAAAAACAACTATACAAGAGAATGGGGTTAGTACCCATGGGACCTCCTGAATCCCACAAAGCAAAGGTTGCCTATGCATTTCTAGAGGACTTTACAAGGAAGTTTAAAAATCCTCTCATCTTCCTCATGTGGGACCACCATGTTCTGAAGGAAAAACACTTTATGATTGCAAGAAAACGAGGATTAGGACCACCATGTGCTAGAGAGATGAATCTCCTCACAAACTTATGCCTATATATATAGCTCTTTCCAGGGGACTGCCTGCTTGGCACGTGGATACTAACCGTCCATGTGTCAGCCATGTAACTACATGTGCACCATGTGTCCCAGTTAACTAGAGTTACCTCAAGTGGATGCTTCTGGAAGGTGCTAGATGTAATAAAGTAAGTTTATGGTCTAGGGATCTGACTGCTTCAGACAGATCTCAAATCGAATACCGTTTGATCACTCGTTTATAGGACCAAAGATCTCAAGAATAGACTCAAGCATAAGTTCATGTGCTCTCACATTGAAGTAATCCACTTAGCCAAGTGGTTAAGTCTCATGGTTGTGAAGGAGGTCTTGGTTTCAATCCCCATGGGGAGCATGGGGAGAGAGTTTTGCCCAAAGAGCTCTAGAGCCTTCTAGCTCAAGTTAAGGTGATTTAACTTGAGTCCAATGGACTTAACTCGAGTGGCGAGTACAACAACCACTAGTGGACTCTAGTGGAAGGTATGAAAGGACTGGAGGAGATTGTGTTGGAACATCAAGCTTACACTATGCTTGAGGTGGATTTGATCTACATCAAAGGCTATCGCGTCGAAAGAATATCCGTTGGAGAGTTCTTTTTCATATGCTCATTTATTGTATTTTTTGAGAATATTTTGATGGCTCATTTACCGTTGTAAAAGCCTTGAGTTGTACACATGTAAAGGTACAAATATAGGGCCAAAATCCCACGAAATTTTGGTGGTTGAAGTTGCATTCAATCAAGCAATCAATCACCTAAAAGTAGATCAATCAAGATCTTCACCCTAGATTGTAGGGAAGTGAATTGATTCCCTCCAACAACCATTCCCACCTTCATTTGAATTCAAATTCAAGTTGTAAAAGTCGTGGAACACTCCTAGAGGCTATATAAGGAGTTGAAATCACTTGTACATTACATGGAAGCAATATACATACACTTGTGACCATCATTGTCTTGCTCCTTCAATTTTCTGCATCATCTTCTTCGCCAACAGTAATCTTGCAGAGGCTGCTGCTCTCTCCTCAGAGCTCCAAATTGAGTGCAAGAGGACTCATTGGAAAGGTATTAGTGTCTAGTTTATGCCTGTAAAGTTTCAAAGCATTTGGTTCAGCAGATTTGGAGAAATCTCAGTTTTTCTGCCTCGGGGTCAATCTCTGCGTATTCCTGAAAAATAGGAAGTACCACCGGTGAATGTCGCATTCATTCCTATAGCATATTTTGCTTATTCCTTATACTTTTGTGCATTCCATACACTCAACCCTATGTGTATCACTCCCATAAAAGGATTTTTTCTAATTGTAATCACGCTGGTCGCTATGGGCATTTGAAGTTCATTGTCTCTTCCATAGATAGTAAGTTTTTTGAGCTAGTCGACCCGCGAACCTATCTGTTTTGTATCGACTCATTCTCCTTGATGCTCCAAGGTACATAGTGTGTTTCTTTGCACTTATAGCATGCCTATAAGGTCTATTTGAGTCTCCAAAAGCTCAAGGGCTGGTCTTGTGCCGGTTGGCTTGACCAAACTTCATCGCTTAGAAACGCACTTTTCTACCTTCGACAAGCTTCCCCAAGTTTCTTTCAGTGGTATCAGAGCTAGTTCAAGATGGGTGACGGCTTTCCCTCAATGATCGAGAAGCTTGATCGACACAACTACGCGGCTTGGCAAATCAGAATGGAGGCCTACTTGCAAGGTAGAAATCTTTATGGAATTGTAGCAGGTGATGAAGCTATGCCTATTCCAAGATCCAAAGGAGGACCTACACAAGAGGAGACAGATAAGCTCACACTTTGGTGCGCAAGGGATGCTCAAGCAAGGTCGTACATACTAAACTCTATCTCTGACTTTCTATTACCACATATTAGAGGATGCAAGACATCTCAAGAGACTTGGGATGCCCTGGAGACTTTCTTTTCTGCTAGTACCAAAGCAAGAAAGAATCATCTTTGGAACGAGTTCAACCAAATGAAGAAGACACCTAAACAAACCATCACAGAGTTTGTTACCAAGGTCAAGGAGGTTGCGGATCAGTTAGCATCCATTGGAGAGCTGATTGAAGAAGAGGTCATCATGAGGCAAATTCTCAACGGCATTCGAAGTGATAAGCAATGGCAATCCTTCACGACGGCTTACGATCTCATCATGGATGTGCAAACTCCAGACTTCAACATCTTTCTTGGACAACTCTTCAATCAAGAAGCCAACAATAGCATAAAGGAAGGTAACTCTTATCATGGTAGTTCAACTAGTGCTCTATATGCAGATAAGAAGGATAAGAAGCAGAAAGGCAAGAAGAAGGAAGAAGACGAAGAAGAGACTTCCCAAGCCAACTTCGCAAGCAAGAGCAAGTGGAAAGGGAAGAAGAAAGGACCAAAGCAAGACAAAGCCAAAGGTCAGAATGTTCAACCTTGTGCCATATGCGATAAGACCAACCACACCACTCAGAATTGCTGGTTCAATGGGAAGACCCAGAAAGGAAGTGGAAGAGGTGGATATGGCGGCAGTAGAGGCAGAGGTGGACACAACTTCAACAACAACAATAGAAGCTATAATAGAAGGGACTACAACAATTATTCAAAAGATCAACCACATGAAGACTCATTACTTCTTATGAACCTAAGCCACAAAGAAGGTAAAGAAGATGATCATTTGTTCTACATAGATTCAGGATGTTCGAATCATGTTGCAGGCAACATTGCTCTTCTATCTGACTTGGAAAGTCCAAAGCATAGACATGAAGTGCAAACAAGGGATGACACAAAGCACAATGTGGAGAAGATTGGTAATGTCAAAGCTTCCAATGGCAGGACAAACATTCTGAGTAAGGTTCTCTATGTACCCACTATCACTAAAAACCTAATAAGTGTAGGCCAAATAGTTGAAAAAGGCTTGCAAGTTAGGTTCACCCAACATGGAGCTTTTGTGGAAGATCCATGTCAAGGCTTCAAGAAGATAGCCCGAGGTGAGAAGCATGGTAGGCTCTTTACTTTTGAAGTAGGAGATACCAGGAACATAGCTCTATTCAACTTTGGGTCTCAAACCCTAAGTGAGCTTGAAGTGTGGCATAAGAGACTTGCTCATGTGAATGAAAGAACCTTGAAGGATATATGCAGGGATCAAAGTGTTCTAGGACTGCCGAACATATCAAAGCAACACATGATCAACAGGTGTGATGCATGTCAGATTGGGAAGGCACAAAGACAACCATTCAACCACAAAGGCTACATCCATAACAACTTATTGGACTTAGTACATACAGATGTATGGGGACCAAGTCAAGAACCTTCATTGGTAGGATCAAGGTATTATGTCTCATTTATTGACGACCATAGTAGGTGGACTGTTCTATACTTTATCAAGAGTAAGAATGAAGTGTTTGATTGCTTCAAGAAGTATCTTGCGCATGTGGAGAATCATACAGGTAGATCACTAAAGAGGCTCAGATCTGATGGAGGGGGAGAATACTTCTCCAAAGATTTTGATGAGTTCTTGCAGGATAAAGGTATCAAAAGGGAAGTGACTACCAGGTACTCTCCTCAACTAAATGGAATTGCAGAGAGGAGAAACAAGACATTGGTTGGATCAGCCCGAACAATGCTTGAAGAGAAGAAGTTGCCACATTATCTTTGGGCAGAAGCTATTTCAACTGCAGTGTACCTTGTCAATCGACTACCATCCAAATCACTTCAAGGTATGACTCCTTATGAAGCATGGCATGGAAGAAAACCTAGTCTTGGACATTGCAAGGTTTTTGGTTGTTTAGCTTATGTTCATGTACCATCACAAATAAGAGGTAAGCTAGATGAAAGGGCAACAAAGGCAGTGTTTATTGGATATGATTCAACTCAGATGGGTTATAGGTTCTTCAATCCTTCAACCAAGCAATTCACTACAAGTAGAGATGTTGTGTTTGAAGAACACAGGTCTTGGTATGATGAAGACAAACAAAAGGTAACACTACCATATGATCTTGATTATGACTCTCATCAATTAGGAAGGAAGCATGATACACAGGTCCAGGATCCAAGAAGTGATACAGACGATGACCAAGATGAAAGAGAAAGGGATTACAAGCTATGGAAGTCAAGAGGCAAAGCAAAGATGCAAGAGGTTGGAGAATGCTCCAAACAAGCACCTAGAAGATCAGCAAGAGAGAAGAAACAACCAGAAAGGTATGGATATGATTCCACATTTGTTACAAAGCATTCAATCTACTTGGCAAAAGACTCTATTTCAGAGGAACCCTCAACCTATGAAGAGGCAAAGGGAAACCCTAATTGGGAAAAGGCCATGAACGAAGAGATAGATGCATTGAAGGAAATGGACACTTGGGATTTGGTTCCAATGTCGCCGAATCAAAAGGTAATTGGTTGCAGATGGGTATACAAAGTTAAAAGAAATTCAGATGGATCAGTTTGCAGGTACAAGGCAAGATTAGTTGCCAAAGGATGCTCACAAACTCATGGTATAGACTATGAGGAAACATTCTCACCAGTTGCAAAGATGACTACAATCAGGACATTGATAAGTGTAGCTGCTGCAAGGAATTGGAGACTCCTCCAACTTGATGTGGAAAATGCATTCCTAAATGGTTGGATAAGTGAAGAGGTATACATGTCACAACCACCAGGTTTTGAAAACCCTAATCATCCATCTTATGTTTGCAGACTTAAGAAAGCATTGTATGGATTGAAACAAGCTCCAAGAGCTTGGAATTACAGGTTGGTTACATATCTTCAAGACGAAGGGTTCAAAGCTAGCAGCTCCGATCCTTCTCTATTCATCAAAAGGGATCACAATGAGGTTATCTATCTATGTGTATATGTAGATGATATTATTGTGACAGGTGATGATCTAAATGGCATTCAAAGGATCAAGAGACACATGCAAGAGGAGTTCAAAATCAGTGACCTAGGTGAGCTCACATATTTCCTAGGTATGCAGGTGATATATACAGATGAAGGAATGTATTTGACTCAAAGAAGATACATTCAGGATCTTCTTCTCAAGTTCAAAATGGAGAACACTAAACCTGCAGGTACACCTTTGGAGATGAATCATAAACTTAGTGTTTATGAAGGTGAGAAAATTGAAGACATAAAAGAGTATCAAAGCTTGGTAGGTAGCTTGATATATGCTACTCACACAAGGGCAGACATCTCATATAGTGTGGGAGTGCTTAGTCAGTTCATGCACTCACCGAGAAGACCACACATGGATGCGGCTAAGAGAGTACTTAAGTATCTCAAAGGTACAATCAACGAAGGTATATTCTATCCTTACTCTTCCGATTTGGATATCAAAATCTACTCAGATGCAGATTGGGCAAGAGCTAAGGATGATAGAAAAAGTACATCTGGTTACTTAGCATTTGCAGGTTCGAAGCTAGTGTCATGGAGTTCCAAGAAGCAACCAACAGTTGCTTTATCCTCAACTGAAGCAGAGTATAGAGGCTTGACCATAGCAACTCAAGAGGCAATATGGTTAAAAGCATTGTATACAGATTTGGGACTTGTGAGTTCCAAACCTCACATATTTGGAGATAATGTAAGTTCCATGCATCTAGCGGCAAATCCTATTTTTCATGCGAGAACCAAGCATATAGAAGTCCATTATCACTTCATCAGGGAGAAGCTCATGGCAAAGGAGATTGACATTTCTTTTGTTCCGACTGAAAAGCAAGTAGCAGATATGATGACGAAGGCACTTGATGGAATAAAGCTTTGTAGATTCAAAGCTATGGCAGGTATTCAACCTATCAGAGAATGAAGACTCAAGCATACTTTAGCTTGAGGGGGAGCTGTTGGAACATCAAGCTTACACTATGCTTGAGGTGGATTTGATCTACATTCAAAGGCTATCGCGTCGAAAGAATATCTGTTGGAGAGTTCTTTTTCATATGCTCATTTATTGTATTTTTTGAGAATATTTTGATGGCTCATTTACCGTTGTAAAAGCCTTGAGTTGTACACATGTAAAGGTACAAATATAGGGCCAAAATCCCACGAAATTTTGGTGGTTGAAGTTGCATTCAATCAAGCAATCAATCACCTAAAAGTAGATCAATCAAGATCTTCACCCTAGATTGTAGGGAAGTGAATTGATTCCCTCCAACAACCATTCCCACCTTCATTTGAATTCAAATTCAAGTTGTAAAAGTCGTGGAACACTCCTAGAGGCTATATAAGGAGTTGAAATCACTTGTACATTACATGGAAGCAATATACATACACTTGTGACCATCATTGTCTTGCTCCTTCAATTTTCTGCATCATCTTCTTCGCCAACAGTAATCTTGCAGAGGCTGCTGCTCTCTCCTCAGAGCTCCAAATTGAGTGCAAGAGGACTCATTGGAAAGGTATTAGTGTCTAGTTTATGCCTGTAAAGTTTCAAAGCATTTGGTTCAGCAGATTTGGAGAAATCTCAGTTTTTCTGCCTCGGGGTCAATCTCTGCATATTCCTGAAAAATAGGAAGTACCACCGGTGAATGTCGCATTCATTCCTATAGCATATTTTGCTTATTCCTTATACTTTTGTGCATTCCATACACTCAACCCTATGTGTATCACTCCCATAAAAGGATTTTTTCTAATTGTAATCACGCTGGTCGCTATGGGCATTTGAAGTTCATTGTCTCTTCCATAGATAGTAAGTTTTTTGAGCTAGTCGACCCGCGAACCTATCTGTTTTGTATCGACTCATTCTCCTTGATGCTCCAAGGTACATAGTGTGTTTCTTTGCACTTATAGCATGCCTATAAGGTCTATTTGAGTCTCCAAAAGCTCAAGGGCTGGTCTTGTGCCGGTTGGCTTGACCAAACTTCATCGCTTCGAAACGCATTTTTCTACCTTCGACAAGCTTCCCCAAGTTTCTTTCAGATTGCACATGCACTTGTGGACTCTAGTTACATTTGTGGTCCTCGTTGATTCGAGGAGCTATATATACATGCATAAGGTTGGGAGGAGAGTCATCTCTCTAGCACGTGGTGGTCGTAATCCTTGTTCTCTTGCATTGGTATCAGAGCACTCTCCATAGCTCTCTCCTTGATCTTCTTGCTCATCATTCCTTGGCGTGCATAGCTCTCTTAAGGCGACTAAATCTCTGCTCACAGCTGTCTTGAAGTGCATGCGGAATTTTGTCTTGGCAGGTATAGCATAAGGAGAAGATTACCAAAAGATTAAGCACCTCTGCTGTGAGCACGAACAAGATTCAAACTCACGTCCTATGCTTGGCAAGGCGCTCTTCTATCCATGAAGCCAAACAGTGATCATAACGTCTATCGCTGGTAGCAGATCTTCATATCGATTTGGTGCTGAAGAACACCTCATCAATAGGAGAAAAAAGGAAGGATAACCGGAAAGGTATTCGATCCCATAACCTCCCAGAGTGAAGGCCATTCTCTTATCCACGACCCCAAGTTGATTTGCGTGTTCTATTCATAGCAAGCCCACTCTTGAGCTTTTCTTGGCTTTGAAGAAGTCGATTACAACCGGAATAATCCAAGGTGGCAGTCGATACGGAGCAGATCGAAGCACTACAATTGAAGCTTTTGTTTGATAATTTCCCAACCAAGCTTGAGAGCATATCTTTGGTGACGAAATCCGAAGATAGCTAAAGTTTTGGGCAAAGTTTGAAGGAAGTGGAGCTGTGGAGTGAAGATCCGGAGGCCTAACTATCTCATTGTTCTAGCACCGTTAGCTAGAATCAAGTCGACCTCGACGGACCAAATCATCAGGGACTATTTCTTGATGAGGAAGCCTCAAGGATGGTGAATAGCTCATGGCAAGGATCAGAGGATGGATGAAGCTATGCTCAAAGCTAAGTATTTTCCAATTTCTACTTGGCCTTAATGCTTGATTTGTCTTGTTTTCATTAGTCTACACTTGATCCTAGATGCACATTGAAATAGCCAGGATTTCAATCGATTAAGTCTAGATTAGAAAATGAAAAAATCCACTTCTCATTCCAAGTATTAGTTTGCATTAAGGAAAGACTTGATTAAAAAGAAAAAGGATCCTTGTGCATCAAAGAATGTCTTTTGGTAGTTTAATTCCAGATTTCCTTTCCATGGAGTAAGCTTTTTATTGCACCACAAGGATATGTTTTTATATCATAGTGCATTAGGACAAAGGAAAGGATATACATGCATCAAGATTGCATGATATACATTCTTAGTACAAGGAAAAGTCATGCATCAAGCTCATGCATGATTGTTGCATTATTTTTTGGGCATGCAAAGAACATGCATGCATACGCATGAGCATATGCATTTGCATGTAGGCACATGCATTTGCATGATAGAATGGGATGATGTTTGCAAGTAGATATGAAAATGTACTCTCTTAGTATTTAGCTTACTTTATAAAGCTCATGGTTTGACATTAGGTTTAGTTAACTATTTCCTTAGTTAAAAAGAAATATCTTTTGGACAAGCAATAAAGCCTTAAGTCTTGTTCTTGTTCAATAGTCAAGATTTCTTTTAGAGAGATGATTCCAGTAAAACTAAGGATTCCAAGATGAATCATTGGCTTAGTATTACTTGAATCCTTCGTAGAAATCTAAAGTTCTTGAAAGAAATATATCTCCCTAGATATAAGACTAGAATCTTTCAAGTCAGTTTAATAACAAGTAGTTCCCAGTAGTTTCTAAACCTTTGGTATGGTTAATTAAGTCCAAATAGTGATATAACCTAAAGGTATATCAAAGATTCTTAGCTTTGGAATCTAAGAGGCATCAATGTATGCCTGGACTTGAGATGGAAAAAGATCTCTAAAAGCCCATGGGTAAGCAAAGACGCTTTTGTTAGTTTAAGAGATCTTAATAATAAACACTAAGTCTTTATTTTAGTCACAAGATCAGCCAGACTTGATCAATCTTGTCCATGATTGTCCAAGAATGTGTGATTGGAACTACTCTGTAGATTGCCCAAGTATTGGTAATAACATTCCTTTTGGGAATTATTCACTCAGGTTCCATTTATCCAATGAAAAACTGTGAAAAGGGTAAGCTGTTCCAAGTCTGAAGAGAGTGAAGCAATTTCGAGAAAGCAGTCTGCAACCGTGAAGACGGTACTTAAGTCTATGGAAGGTAAAACATAAGTATTTGCCTATCCTTAAAGGGATTTTGGTACAAATCCAAAGAGGGTGAGTGGATGCTTAGACTTAGGCAGTAGAGAGATTCCTGTAAAAGTCCCGGCCGCGGTAGGTACCTAAAGCTTCAGTAAGAAAGGAATCTAAAGACAAGAAGTCAAAAGCTCTTGTCACTATAAATTGGTCAAGGATAAACCAACTGAACTTGAATCTATGAAAATTCAAGTACTTGGAATTCTGATTGGTTTTCATTTGAAAACCCTAGCAAAGAAGGATGGATGTTCCATCAAAAGGTTTTTTAAGTTCCTCAAGGAAAGCACACGATCGTGACAGGATTATGTGAAGGGATCAAAAACCTAGAAAATCTAGTTAGAGGTAATGCCTGAAACTTCAAAATTCTTGTAAAGAATTGAAGCAAGAAGGTACTCTATCAAGATATGTTTAAACTTTAGGATAAAATTCACTCACTCATGAATGTCAGTATAAAATAGGGTGGTATGGGACACCATATTTTATACTCAGATTGATGTAGGAAAGATGGTATGGGACATCGGACCGTGAGATGATGATTATCTTTTAGTCCTAGATTAGATCTTGAAGTTAGGTTTGATCCTCAAGGAAATTAAAAACTTCAAAGAAGGAGTTTAATTAAAGAAGGATGAAAGTAGTATCTCAAGATACTTCAAGATACCTTCAAGGTCAAGGAAATAGAAGATATGAAGTAAATAACTTCCAAGATCTTCATGAAGCACTTCAAGATAAAGTGTTGTTAATTCGGAAATATTTTATAATTTCTGAAAGAAGTTGGACTTTGATTTTGAGTTGATCTTTTCAACTAAGGATTTGATTCCCAATTGTTGATTGTCCTGCTCCAACAACTCCCCCTCAATCATCAATTGTGATTACCTGCATCTTCTTTATTCCTGCCATATCTTTAAACCTCTGCAACTTTGATCCATCCAAACTCTTTGTCTTCATATCTGCAAGTTGATCTTTTGTAGGAGTATGCATAACTTCTATTTCTTTATCAACAACCTTCTCTCTCAGAAAATGATACTGAATCTCAATATGTTTAGTTCTAGCATGGAATACAGGATTTGCTGCCAAATACAAAGAACTCATATTGTCTCCACAAATGATAGGAGTACTCTGAACAATATCAAAACTCTTCATAAGAGTTTTTAACCATATTACTTCCTTTGCAGCTTCTACCATGCCTTTGTATTCTGCTTCTATAGATGATAAAGCAATTGTATGTTGCTTCTTGGAGCACCATGAAATTAGCTTATCTCCCACATAACACAAGTATCCATGTGTTGATCTTCTATCATCAGAATTACCTGCCCAATCTGCATCACTGTATATGTTGACTCTTGTATCTGAAGTAAATCCATAGTACAATCCTTCTTTAAGTGTGCCCTTGATGTACCTAAGTACTCTTTGTCTTGCAATCCAATGTTCCTTTCTAGGACAATGCATGAATTGAGATAGAACTCCAACTGCATATGATAAGTCAAGTCTTGTTAATGTAGCATAGATCAGACTACCCACCAAACTCTGATAAAGCTTTATATCTTTGAATTATTCTCCTCCATATCTACTCAATCTATGATTCACCTCCATTGGAGTTGGTGCTATCCTGCAATCTTCCATTTTAAATTTGGTTAGCAAGTTTTTCAGATACCTTTCTTGAGTTACATATACTCCATGTTGAGTATATGAAATCTCCATTCCCAAAAAGAATGACAAATTTCCCAAATCACTGATTTTGAATTCTTTCTCCATCTGCTTCTTAATCATGTATATACCTTTGTCATCTGTTCCTGTAAGTATTACGTCATCAACATAAATACAAACATAAATAAATCCATCCTCACTTGCTTTGACTAACAAGCTACTATCTGCCTTTGAAGCTTGAAATCCAAGTTCCTTCAAGAACTTTACAAGCCTATAATTCCATGCTCTTGGGGCCTGCTTGAGCCCATACAAAGCTCTCTTGAGCTTACACACATAATTTGGGTACACTTGATCTCTGAAACCATCTGGTTGTTCCATGTAGACTTCATCTGAAATATAACCATTCAAAAATGCATTCTTCACATCTAATTGAGATAATTTCAACCTTTGCAAGCAGCAATTGCTATGAGAGTCCTTATGGTTGTCATCTTTGCAACAGGACTATAAGTTTCATCATAATCCACACCATATGTCTGTGCATATCCCTTTACAACAAGTTTGGATTTATACCTAGATACACTTCCATCTGCAAACGTTTTTGTTTTGTAGACCCATTTACATCCAATGATCTTCTGACTATTTGGTTTAGGAACCAAATCCCAAGTCTCATTTTCCATCAATGCATCATATTCCTCTTGCATAGCTTTTTCCCAATTCTTCTTCCCTTTGGCTTCATCATATGTGGATGGATCTTCATCTGCTTTTAACATGTAAGCATAATCTTTAGTAGTCAAGAATGAAGTATCATAACTATAACTTGTAGGTTGCCATTTGTGCCTAGATGACCTTCTGAGTTCTCTATCTCTTGATGTTTTTGGTTCATCATATTCTGGATCAAACCTTGGCACTTCTTCAACTTCAACCTGTACTTCATTGTTCTCCTCTTCATCAAATATCTGAACCTTTGATTTACCTTTCTTCTGATTTGCAACTTCTTCAACATCTGCATGAACATTAAGTGTACTTGCATACCAAGTACCTTGCTCATCAAATGTACATCCTTAGACACAAGAAATTGCTTTGTGACTCCATATCCATAACCCATCTGCTTGTCATCATAACCAATGAATACATACTTCTGTGCTTTAGGTTCCAATTTATGCCTCAATTGAGATGGCACATATGCATATGCCAAGCATCCAAATACTTTGCAATGATCTAGAGTGGGTCTCTTACCCCACCAAGCTTCATATGTGTCATACCCTACAAGGCTTTACATGGTAATCTATTGACCAAATATGTGGCTGTGTTTACAGCCTCAGCCCACAAATATTTAGGATAATTTTTCTCCTTCATCATTGATCTTGCAAACTCAATAAGAGTTCTGTTTCTTCTTCTGCTACCCCATTTTGTTGAGGAGAGTACCTGCAAGTAACTTCTCTCTTTATACGTGCATTCCACAAATAATCACTGAACTCATTAGAAAGATTCCATGTTTCAATTCCCTTCCCTTGTTTCCTAACTAGAGTATGTGAAAATGAATGGAAGTAAACCTTGAATATGCAAGAAGAAGAGAAATATATCACAAGAGCACTTCGCTGGTACAAAATGAAGCTGCGAAAGCGAAATCCAAGTGATCTTTGAAGCTTGAGGTTGCTGATTTTGATTCCTTGCCAGGCCCAAACAAAAATTAGAAATGTTCGGTTGGTCCGGGGAGGTTCTAATCACCAAAAACCAACATGAACAATGCCAAAACCAAGTAACAAAAGCCCCAACCGGGCTAACTGAATGAAATTGAAGCAGTTTAGAGATTTGACAGTCCTTGGCACTCAAAGAAATGGAGACCAACACCTGTACTTCAAAGATATAAAGCTATCTCAAGTGGAAAAAGTGAATTTGGACATCGGATGATGAAAAACTAGGCCCGAAAGTGGTCACCTAGTTCCTACTAAAGCGTTGCAGAGAGATTTTGGTTGACCAAATGTTGTCCAAATCCAACAACAATGGTTTCTAAGCAAAGCTTAGGAGGGTAGCTTTGTAATATGACAAAGTTTTTTGAAATTGGATATCGTATGAGCAAGCTATGGTGCAGAGAATCCGGGTATGTCACAACTAGACAGTGGGAAAGCAAATCTTAATGGAGTAGTGACTTTGAGAGCTCCAAACTGAGAAGCTAAAGCCTTTTTGAACAAACTCAAAACCCATACCCCATCTCCACAGCCCATATTACATGTATACATCATCAATTTCCCAATTCTCTGATGGATAACATAAGTTTTCTGCCCCCAAAGTTGGAAAAAAATTCGAATTTTCTTATCTTCAGCACCTTCTCTCTTGGTCCTTCTCCAAAAAAACATGTAAGCTTGTTGCCGTGTTTAAATATCCCATATATGAAGTTTTCATGATCGATCGCGAGTATAAATGGAGAGCAAAAGAAGGCTTATTCCCATCCCTTAGGGAGGGAAGAGGGAAAGAGAGGGAGCCAAGCCCCCTCGTCGGCTGATCCTCTGCTTGTTGGCAGCTCTGGGCTCTGATATAGGCCGTCCGTTGCCGTCTTTCCACGTGCACCTTTGTGTGCTCCGGTGTGGGCTGTCCATCGCTGTCCCCTCAGCTCTGATGCCAGTCTTGCAATCCTGATGAAAACCTCCATTTTTGGGAGTTCTCCAGAACTGCACGCAATTCCATAGTTGATTGTACCTAATTCTACATGGAGATCGACGCCATCCGTTCCACCGAGTTGCATTATGATTTATTAAATCTCTCTCTCTCTCTCATTACCCATAAAAGGTAATGCTCTAAATCTCTCAGTAGGGTGCCACTTGGC
This sequence comes from Ceratopteris richardii, assembly GCA_020310875.1. Lineage (NCBI taxonomy): Eukaryota > Viridiplantae > Streptophyta > Polypodiopsida > Polypodiales > Pteridaceae > Ceratopteris > Ceratopteris richardii. The sequence goes on along the minus strand of CM035427.1, from coordinate 150,695,806 downwards.
ACTCATGTGAGATTCATACGTATCAGGTGTAAGAGGGAGTTCTCACCTCAAACACTTCTATATTCCATGTAACATTTATTCATCCTCTTGCGAATATGAAAATACGCTCATGTTCTTGATTTCTAGCGTAATCACCAAATGGATCTTGTTTTTCTACCCTCAACTTTGCTTCTCTCTTATACTCAATCTCTTTTCACTTATTTTCCTTTCTTTCACTCATTCCCACTCTCACTGTCAGCCTCACACTCCTCCTCTTCACCAACTTATCAACACCCCCTCACTAAACCTCAACTCATGCTCAATTCTCACTCTTATCTTCAACTCTCACTAGCTCTTCCAACTTACTCACCTCTCCACTTAAGCTTTTGTTCTTATCAATGCTATGTGATAAAACACTCCCACACATGCACATTCACATCCACACCCAAACACATAGGCCACCACACTTTTCACACATGCACACACTCAAACACGCACTGAGACAATCATGCACTTGCAATCTGATGGTTGGACATTCATAATTAGACTATCAAACACTTGTACTTGCACTCGCGCAAACTCACTCATTCAGTCACTAACTCACACACTTAGGCAAATAAGCACTTTCACACACCCAAAGGGGCACACTTATAACATTTTGCCCATCCCCTAACTCACTCAAACAATCCCATTTTTTCTCATTCAATTCAAACACCTAGGAGCTCACCATCAGATAGATTTGCATTCAAACATGCACACACTGAATCACCTCTAAAGACACACACTAGCACACCCACACACTTTCATGCACCCTTCTTCTTCCACACACCTAGAAACCCTAAACACCTCTCACACACATTCACCCTCTTTCACTCATACACACACTCCCTCTTTTTCCCTCTCTCTCTATCCCTCTTTCCCACTTTCTTACTTCTCTTCCACTCTTTTCCCTCATATTTTCTCTTTCACTAAGACATATGTTTTCTCTCACTCACCCAAACACCAATTTAATACACAAAGCCATCGATCCACAATCACACAATCGTATGCTCTTGCACAAACACATTTTCATAGATGCACACCCTCAAGCACACACTCAGATAGGTAGCCAACTAGACACTCACATTCAATTGAGCATTCTCACTCACACACTCCAACTTACTCACTAACTTTCAAACATACAATCAACCACATAAACACTTCCATTCCCACACTTCCCACCCAAACATTCTTTTCACACACTCAATAATAAGAGCCCACATTTGTGCCTAGAGATGAGGTCATTTATTCAAGAAAGCATTGCAAAACACCAGCTAACTGAGCCTGGTGACCTGAAAAATTTTATCCAATAGAGGAGCGAGATGATAACAAAAATATTGTCTCCCTTCACAAACACTTTTACATTGTCCACCCCACCTCCCTTGATGAGCTTTCATGGCTTTAGATCATCAACAATGTAAAAAAACTCATTCCAGGATATTGCAAAAAATATAGATGCGAAAGTGATAAGGATCTTGATAGTGAGGTGAACAAACATAAAAAATTACCCATACCTAAGATAGATCAATCATAATCTTGCTTCATGTCTGGGGAGATCATCCAAACTTATGATGCATTCTCTCTATGGATAGCCCACATTTTAACTCATTATAGAGGCATGTCAAATTCCTTCTGTGCTATAGATCACCTCAAAGAAGCATTGGAATTTGTCTTTTTAGTGGCCAACTTCATTCCTTTCTAGATCTAGGAAGATGAATCCAGGGTGCAACCCTTGAAGTTGTCTTTTGCTTCATTCCTTTGTTCTCTCTCTCTCTCTTAATGGCTTCCAATAGGTTGCACTATCTCGCCTTTCCTCCAAGAACCACCAAGAGTACCTTTGTAGATTTTTGGATGACTCTCCCTTCCCAAATGCATCCAGTAGTAGTGTTGATATAATCTATTGTTTATAAACCTTGAGCTCCCCTAACACGAGCTTATAGTAGAGTGACAGATAGCAAGTAGCAGTTGTAGCACTTTCCATTGAAATCAGGTCCTGAATCCTCTAGATTCATAGAGGAACTTCAAAGTGTTTGCTCCTTAATCCGTAGGATGGACTACACTCCAACTTTTGATCATTGATACTTTTCCCCAAGTACTTTGCTTTCTCTTCCTTCTTTACTTTGGAAAACAAGGCCTTGGAAAGTGTATCTCATCGCCTTGGGTGTTGTCTTTCCATAGAAGTACCATCAATCTAAAGATGCACATCCTTCGACCTCATGAGATGTAGCTCAATGTTCTCCTTCAATACCCCAGAGCTATGCCCAAAGATTTCTTTTTCCATATGATGCTTTGTCCCATTCCGTCCATCCTAAAGGCAAGTGATGCCTCCATTCAAAGAGGGCAATCATTTCTTTCTTATATCAAGGTCGCTTCTCTCTTATAGTCATGCCTGTAACCTGCCTAGCACAAGGCTACTAACTTGTTCCTCTAGAATTAATAGTATTCAAATGTGAAATTTTGTATAAAGAAGAATCCAAATAGTAGTCTCTTTTTGCATGATTCTGCATCCTTGCAATCCCTCATATCATTTACCCAAATACAACCCAATATGGGGGATTGAATGATAACCCCTAACCTCTAGAAGCTTGCTTCCTAAGCTAAAATAGCACCTTCTTGGAAGCCCCTCTCTGGTGCATGTCTCCTCACCTAGCTAGAGTTGTGCTTCCCTAAGCCTGTCAAGGAACAATTTGATGCAGGTCAGAAAGAAAATGTGCTCGATCAGGAACAAAAAAATACCTTCCTCTTCCTGAACTCCCAATCGGCTCTCTCTTTGTCAAGGAATGATACCCTATAATTTCTCATTGTGGTTTATGACTTTGTGATCAGCTAGCAACATGTCCGACCTGCTCTCATCTCACTCATAGTCTTGAATCCCATTCTAGCCATCAATTCTTGAACCTCCTCAACAATCATGAAGAACGAATTGATCACATGACCTAGTTCTCTAGCAACCTTTTCCTCTCCACCCTCACCTAAGTTGGATTTTCCACTGATTCTATTCATGGACAGAGCAAGAGTTTCATGAGCTTATAATGGATAGAACCATAACTCATTGCACCTATTGTTGACTTGTATGCATTACACTTTCTAGACTTCTTTTTGGAGCTGCTTTGCTATTGGTGATCATAGTTACTACAACTATACATGAATGTTTCATTTGAGGAGTGTTCAAGTCACACAATGAAGGAGATGAATGTTGGAATTTGAGGTCTACAGAAGCATGCAAACAACACAAGGAAGAAGAAGAAGCTTGGAGCACAATACACAATACTGAATGTCTTACCAATAGAATGTACAAAGATAAGTAACCCATTAGGGTAGTAGGTGTATATAAAAGCCAGGGGAAAGAAACCTCCTAAAGAGGGAAAAAAGTGCCCCAGTGGTCCTCGAGTGTTCACACACATCAATACCTAAATATATCAACAAATACCCCATGGGAGTGATGCGGTGAATAAGGAGCTAGTACTCATGTATAAAAAAGTTCCACACATCGCTACCTAAATATATCAACAGATCCCCCTTGGGAGTGATACAGTGAGCAAGGAGCTAGCACTCATGTATAAGGAAGTGCTATGTGGAATCAATCCACAAAAGGAAGTAAGCCCAAAGCTTTGCGGAAAGCTTCAAACTTCTACCTAGGTAGAGCCTTCATGAGAAGATCTGCATGTTCTCTTGCGTGGGTACATATGCCAAGCTGATCTCTCTAGTAGAGAACCTTTCTCTGACATAATGATAATGCACTTCAATGTGCTTAGTACGAGCATGGAACATAGGTTTCCTCCAACTATCAATGCACTCTGATTGTTAGTGAAGATGGTGGTGGCAGAAGATTGACCAACACCCAAATCAGCCATAAGACGTCTGAGCCACACACACTCAACAGTCACTGTGAAAGCTTCCCTATACCCAGCCTCACAACTGGAAGTGGCCATAGTTGGCTACATCTCAAACATCATGAAGACTCAATCGTCAACTGTCTCCATAGGAGTGGCAATAGGTTTATAGTCTTCAAGGCCAAAACACTACAATAATGTGTCAATATATTTCGTTTGACACAAAGCCATTCCACCATCGACTTGCATAAAGTGAATGCCCAAATAATGATGCAAATACCCCAAATCATACATCTCAAATGAGGCATGCAAATCGGCCTTAAAATCAGCAATATGATTGTCATGAGGACCAATGAGCAGCATGTCATCAGCATACATAACAATAATTAGAAGCACATCGTTAGCACACTTAACGTATAATGTGGCTTTAGTTGGATTGTTCTTAAAACCATGTTCAATCAGATAGGAATTTATCTTTTCATACCAAGTACATGGTGCTTACTTTAAACTATATAATGCCTTCTACAACCAACACACTTGGTTTTCGTGCCCTTTCTGCACAAAGCCACGAGGCTAAAAAACATACACTTCTTCATGCAAGTCACCATTCAAAAATGCAGTTTTAATGTCCAACTAATGTACATTCCAACCATGCTGAGCTACAAGTGCACAGATGCTACAAACAATAGTCATTCGGCATGTAGATGCAAAGGTCTCATCAAAATCAATGCCTCTTTCTTGCGCATAACCCTTTGCAACAAGCCTAGCCTTATACCTACGAACTGTTCCATCACACTTATGCTTTAGCTTGTATACCCACTTAATGCCAATGGTCTTGTTGCCAGGAGGCAAGCCACATAAAGACTGGGTACCATTTTTCATGATAGCATCATATTCAGATTGCATAGCATCCATCAAATTTTTAGAATCTTGTGCTTCATCAAACGAGACAAGTTCATTCTCATCATAGAGACTAGAGGTAGCCATAGCATAGCAATCTGATGCAAAAGAGGCACCATGAGAGCTTGAAGGAGTATGGTATGATAGAGGTGCATATAATTTGCTATCATGCAAAGTCTGCACCAGCCATTTTGGCATAGTTTTTGCCTCCTCAATATCAGCTCTCTTATCAACAAGTGCATCATGTAAATCTGCATAAAAAATGGAATGATCTACATCATCACATGAAACCTGTAAAGGCTGAGAAGTTGCCTCATTTGGATGAGCGCTAGACTGTCCACTTGTGAAAAGAGGCAGCAAAGTATCATACATGTCTTTGGAGCTAATAGATGTCTCCTTCGTACATGAAAGTAAATGTTGAATAGCATCTTCCACAAAAACAACATCACGGCTAACCAAAATGCACTAAGTCTGTGGATGATACAGACGATAGCCTTTGCTTTCAGAACTATACCCAAGAAAAATACATTTTACTGCTTTATCATACAATTTCTTGTGATGTTGTTTAGGCACTAGTACATATGCTAGACAATAAAAAACATGTAGGTGAGCAACAAATGGTTTATGACCATGCCAAGTCTCATATGGAGTGATAGACTGCAATGGTTTAGTGGGACATCTGTTAAGTACATATGCTGCACACAATAATGGCCTCAAGCGAGAAACTATGTGATAAAGCTGGACTCTTGACCATACACCTCACCATCTCCATGAGTGACATGTTCTTCCATTCAACAACTCCATTCTATTGAGGTGCATACAACACTGTACAATGATGTTTTATTCCACATTCAACCAGAACGACATAAAAAGTCAAACGACATATATTCCCCACCTCGATTAGAATGGAGGGTGCCCATTTTACATGCTGACAGATTTTGAGCCAAAACCAGAAATTGTTTGAAGCACATAAACACTTCGGACTTTGATTTCAATGGATATACCCATGCATGCTTGGAAAAATCATCAATGAAGGTCACAAAGTAACTATAGTTTTCAAAAGAGGGTGTCTGCATAGTATCACATACATCACTGTGAACAAGCTACAATTTTTTAGTAGCTCAAACTGAACCATCTTTTGGAAAGGAGGAATGCTTCATATTGCCCAAAATACAACCTTCACAAATATGTTTATCCGATGCCTCAAGTTTGGGCAAAGAGGACACCATTTCAGATTTCTCCAAGCATAGCAAACTAGAAAAATTCAAATGACCAAAGCATGCATGCCAAAGCTTTGCATCTGACATAGCGTGAGAATCATGTACTGCACATGCTAAATCATTCACAGATTTTTCATATTCTATGAGCTTATACAAACCACAACATAAAATGCCAAAAGCAATAATCATGTCGCCATTTGACAGATCATGAATTGTACATCTATCATCAACAAATTTTACAACCAAGCCAATCTTGGCTAAAGCTGAAATTGATAACAACCCTAGCAGAAATAAAGCATCCAACAATGTAAAACAACTACCATTAGTAGTAGTCAAAATGATCTTACCAACTCCCACGATAGGATAAGAGGAGTTGTTGGCGCATGTGACAATATTCCCTATAGGGACAGGCTTGAGTGAGGTGAAGAAACTACACTACGAGCTAATATGTTTGGTTGCCCACTATCAAAGTACCAAACATCTGATTCTACTGCAAACATACACTATTCAGGAGAAGATGGGTCAAAACTGCAAATAGTAGTAAACACCCATTCTTCATTCTGCACTAGATTAGAAGACTCTGTTTTCGATGTAGAGGCCTCTGCAACAACCATTCCAACCCCTTTTTTGTTTGCCTCTTTTGCAACCAGTTTTGGCCAATTCTTTATGACATGATCATTTGCTTTACAGTACTTGCAAAACAATTTCTGCTTTTCTGTTCTCTTGTCGTCTCTAACATCCTTCTTTGATTGTGCATAATGAGTAGATTTTTGCTTACTAGTAGAAGAGATCCATTTACCTTTGCCCTTTTGATTAGCTAGGAAAGCTTGATCTGCAACATGCATAATGGACTTGTTCTACCTAGATTGATCTTGTTGCAATAGAACAAAGACTAACTCCTCAAATTTTAAGGCATTTGGATTGCCTTTCATCATCAAATGAAGAGTAGAAACAAAACTCTGATATGAATCAGGAAGACCAACACTCTGCACAAGTGAACTGTCAAGCAAGACTTCATCAGTAGAAATCAACTGTTCTTTCAAATCTTTGATCTTTGTCAAAAAATTGTCCATGGAATCACCTTCATTCATGTGCTCACCCTCCAACTGTTTTCGGAGGTAAGCAACACAACCCTCATTCCTTGCCTTCGATAAAGTGGTTAGTGTATCCCAAGCATCCTTAGCTATTCTGCATGAGCGAATGTGAGGAATAATGGCACGTTTGACAAACAAGGCTATCAATGCATGTGCCTGAGCATCTCTGCCATCCCAAATGAATTTTCTCTACAATAGGCACAATAGAAACCAGAACAAGAAAAGGAATATGTAGAATATCACAATCTTTGATACCATCTACATCAGCTTTAGTACATGTAATTTCAGGTGTAATAGGATGTTTTTCAACACCCTTCACAATATTCTACAACCCTTTTGGGACCAATACATGATGCATCATATAAGCCCATAACGGGTAATTCGTACCATCCAACTTATCCTCAATAACCAACATACAGAATACATCACTGCTTTTAGCCATGGCCATAGACTAAAATAACTTGATGCAGAAAATCGACTGTATCTCAAAAAGTTGAACATAACTATCCTGACAAGTTTTGCCCAACCTCTAGTAGACTTTGAGATGCTTATATTGGAGAACCAAAACTTGTATATATCTTTGGCACAAAGAGACAAAATAGCCTACACAAGTGCTATGGTAGTGTATTCAGAGGCCAAAACACTCAGATCATGATTTTGCCACCACACAACAAAGCTGTTTTGATCTCCTAATCATCCTAAATGTACTCACTAAATTTTGCATGATTCTGAGACTATGACTGGAGAGGTGTTGACGATGCCCTAGATGAAGCGACAACCTGCTCTGATACCTATTGTTGGAGTTTGAGGTCTATGGAAGCACATAAACAACATAAGGAAGAAGAAGACACTTGGAGCACAACACACAATATTGAATGTATTAGCACTAGAATGTACAAAGATAAGTAACCCATTAGGGTAGTAGGTGTATATACAAGCCATGGGAAAAAGACCTCCTAAAGAGGGAAAAAAGTGCCCCGACGGTCCTAGAGTGTTCACGCACATCACTACCTAAATATATAAAAAATGCATAGCGTTTGTGAAGGCCACTTCTGTTCGATGATAAGCCTTTGAATTGCGAGGTCAAAATTTGCAAAAAACTTGCAACAATTCTCTGGCTGATATTTCATAAAAACCCTATAACATGTTCATGTTGTAGAACAAAGCTCACTCATGCCATCTCCTACACAACATTTGATCAAATCTTCATACATATCCACCAGTCTCTAAATCTTTAGAGAGTCCACTGATTGTTTGAGCACTAAAAGAGCACATTCACATCATGTTAACTCCCTTGTATCTCCTTCTCTTTCATCATCTAGACGCCTGTTTCTCTCTGTCACTTGTGCGATCTCTCAACACACAAGAAATAGGAAATGCATCCCGATACCCTCGGATACACCTCCCGTTTGCCCTCTACACACCTGCCTCTTCCCCTTGATATTTTCAGTGTCCAACCAAGCCCTCCCTTTTGATGCTTCTTCCCCTTTTTTCTCAATTGACCAGTCACAAAAATGAGCCTACCCCTTCAATACCTGTAAAAACCAAAACAATGCCCCCTTCTATTGTTGTCAGGGAGCAAGAGAACCCGCAAGAGAGAGTAAGTATCCTCCAAATGAATCCCCCCCATGTGTTCGAGCCTTCCCTCCCTAAACTTCGTCCTCTCCAAAGTCCAAAAGTCAAGCAGACAACCCCCCCCCTCGAGCTCCCTCCCCGATCGAAGAAGCAAGACCTCTTGAGGATGCCCCCTCTTTCAGTGTGACAGGAGAAAAGTCAGCTCAACAAAAGAACAAAGAGAGCCCCTCGTGAACCTCCCTTCAAATGCCAAAGAAGATCCTCCCCCATGCGCATTTAGGGGGGATAACCCCCTCCTTCTTTGCCATTTCCTGACATAGGGCAGATAGACCACTCCCCTGGCCCCCATACCTGCACATATGACCCAAGAAAAGAAGAAGCAAAAAGGTTGCAACAAAAACTTCCCAAAAACAACAAAATGACCAGTTTTTGCAATGTTTCATTTTTCGATTCCTCCAAAAGAAAAATTCCATTCAAAGAGAAAACACATCAAAATCTCCAAGTGCCTATCCATAATTTTTTCCTTCTTATCATTTTTCTTGGGGCTAGAATTTATCCCATTTTCTTACTTCCTACCATAGTCCATTCCATATACATGAACATGTATGTACATAAGTGTTTGCATCGCAATGTACACCTTCATTTGTTTGCACATCTTCATATGAATTGAGTCATAGCCATAGACACATATTATCACAACCAAACAATCATACTCTCATATAACCACACATGGTCATGCGTCAGCACATACGATAGGGAGCTAAGGATTTATATGAACATATTTATGTCAGAATCCACAAAATTTCCCTTAATAGTCATATCACTATATAAAAATGTCACATGAGTACACCAAAAATATGTGGAATTTGCTGCGTAACATATTCCTCTTCACTTGCTTGCAAAGTCATCCCAACCATGCAACCATGACAAATCACACATAGTATTCCAAGCTCTTCACTCATACCTAATCCTTGTGCACAAAAATTCCTTTCCAACATTCAACTCATATTACCATCCACACCATCACATGTATCCATGCACGCACATGCTCACATCCATTGCACCATGGCTAAGATGCTCCCAACCTGCTCATATCTGCTCATGCACCACTCCTTTCCCATCTCATCCCGTCCTACAATAAAACTCAAACAAAAACCATATCATCCATATGCTTTTCTCAATCCATGACATAAATGCAATAACCAAACCAATAACCCAGAAGACATTAATGCTAAAATCATGAGCCGACCCGCGAAGACTATCCTTCAACCATAAGGTCAATCAACAAAAATCCTTTACATACTTTGAATACCTTGGCAAAGCTCTCCTCCATTGTCGTGCTCTTCTCACGTGCAAACTCATAAAAAAAAGTGAATCCAAAAAACATGAGAAGAGAATCAAAATACGTGCTCTGATGCATCTATACTCGATAAATCCCTCTATACCCACCATATATATATTGAGCACAAAGGAGGCCTTCTAAAGTGCAACCTCACTCACATCATGAAAAAACTGATCACTCACAATGAAATGAGACACAAGTGAAGAAGGTTCAAGGAGCACATACACCATTACTCACCTTCGAAACAAACCTATCAATAACATAAGAAAATCTGAATCCGATAAGTTGTTTACAAACTAACCAGCCATGTACATATAATAATCCAACCTTTAGCGGATTGATCTATCAGCATCCAACATCTCATACCTCTGAGTACATACACACAAAAAACACACGCATTTGGGCGATCAGTGCCCTCCTCCTCTTTGTCTATCCCCCTCAAGAGTGGGAATTTTTTATTTTTCTCGGTTTGCTTTAAATTCACGAGTTGGCCTATTTTGCAATTGGATGTGACTCATGGCCCTGACCACCTAGCCATGTTTGTTCCACCCATCTACCAACACAACATAACACACAAAAAACATATATACGATGTACACACACATATATATGTGCTAGCCCATAGCAAAGCTAGGTGTGGCTCATGGACTTGACTGCCCGATCAAGATGGTTCCACTCGCCTATCAACTCCCTATGGCGCGAAGCACAAAACATATATGAACACGTCACTATCAAGGCCTATGAAGAAGCTAGCGTCAGCTCGTGGTCCTGACCACCCGGCCAAGATTACTCCACTTGTTTACTAACCCGTCATAGCACACTGGCGCACATATATACACGCTTTTGTTTTTTTGTTGTTTTTCTTTTTCTTTTTTTTTTTCATTTCCCATGTCCTAAGAGTTAGGAAGAGATAGACAAGAGCATCTTCTCTACTCGTCCTGCACACCATGCATACACAAAAACACAAAAACCAGATCCGTGGGAGCTGATAGATTGATCTTCCCTTCACTGATACCTCATAGGGCATAAGGATTATATAACATAACCGACTAATCACAAACATGCTTATCAATCCAGATTTCCCTATCTTATCTCTAAGTTGCTTCCTCAGCCATAATGTAGCATGGCAACCTCAAAATTTCCTACCTAGCCTTCATCATAGGTGATCAAAGCTCTCTAAGAGGTGAGTCAGGATCTATATGAGGAGCCTCATCATTGCTGCACAAACCATCTCTTCAACACCTCCTCAATCATTTCCCTTTTTATCTCTAGAATCGTGTTTGTGAAGATTCAATATGATTTTCCCTCGATGATATATGATCCTCTACCCAGGCAAGACGATTCATAAGGTCTTGCACACTATCAGTTACTATGTTTCTTAATCCGTCAACCTTCATAGCTAATTCCCTCAATCCTCATGTATTTAGCTCAAAGCTCTTGATCATGTTGATTGGCTTTATCATCTTGGGGGAAATCTTTATTTCCATTAAGGTCCCACTAGATTGACAAGCTTCACCATTTTTTACCTCCACATAGAGAGAAAAAGAGAGAAGAACTAGTTTCCTCCTGCCTGACCTTCCCACTAGAGATTTCCTTTACCTTGCATGCATGCTCACACGGGCTCTTTTTTCCACAATCTATGCACAAAGGAACAAAGTTCAAAGGATTAGATAATTGAGGATAGAATTTGGCAATGTGCCGAATATGTTTGCAACACCAAGAGCTCACATAATTTGAGATAGGGCCAAACCAAGGATGTCTGTTCACATGATTTCCCATTGTTCGACCAAATTCAGAGTGTTCGTCAAATCGTCCAAAGTTCATCTCCCTCATGTCAATCTTTTGGAAACCCCAATCTTTCCTTTGTTGCACCATTTCCTAAGCAAAGAACAAAGCAATTGTGGGGCCAAGTTGGCTGTGCCACATGATTGGGGCACCAAGCGAACTCGTAGCAATGTCTATGAGATATGCTAAGCTAGTCCCATCAAGCGTGTCAAATGAAGGACTTTTTGAAGCTATAAAGAAGGTGTTTTTTTGCAATGAAATTGCTTAGATTTCTATTTTTGGAAATCCTTACTCATCCTCAGCTTGCGAATATGTGCAAATACGCTCGCTTTTCGATTCCCAATGCAATCGCTAAATGGATCTTGTTCACTTTTCTACCTTCAACTTCGCTTCTCTCTTATACTCAGTCTCTCTTCACTTCTTTTCCTTTCTTTCCCTCATTCCTGATGGAGAGTGTTAATCTCCAAAAGAACAAGCTATCCTTGATGTTAGAGCACCTCTATATCAAGAATAACTCAAAACCTTTACCAATTTGGAGGATCAATACTCAATTATCAAAATCTTGAACTAACTATGAAGAGAGTCACTTCTCAGAAAGTCTCCTACACATAACTCACTCATTGACTGATCAAATGTGTAAAGGTTTAGATAAAACTTTGCATAAGGTGTCGTCTATAATTTGTGCACCTTCTCCAAGGTAAAGCATCTCAAAAGATTAAGTATATCTTGAGAAATGATCCTTACAATTCACCTATGTCTAAAACTGTACTTTCCTACAGTCGACTTTGACACCTATAACTTCTAAAGCATGGTTCTCTCAAACTACAACCCATTTAATCAATGCTTTTAGCTATAGGTAGCTTACCTTCCAACTTAAAGAATGAGTCCTTGCTTGCTCAAAAATTTACACTGTGGAAGGAGAACTGACCAAAACATTAGCTTTGAATTTTGCGCTTGTTATAACTTCATTTCTTCACATTTACACATGTAAATGTTCCTACTCTCAATTCTCTCAGCCTGATCACAATTAGAAGCTGAAAACTTGTACAGAGGTCAATCAACTGTAGATTTAGACTTGTACAAAAGCATTAAACAAAAGATTAAACACAAAAGGAGTACTCAGTAGAAGATCGGGCGTAATATTTCTTCTTCTCTGTAAATTTTACAATTGGATGCGAGAGATATCTTACTCACTTCTAAAGTGTCTAATGAATTTTAATTCCAATATCTTCATCAACTGCTCCTAATGCATCTACAATGTCCTTCATCCTTGTTACATAATCAGAAATGGATTGAGAGGCTTTCTTCTTGAATGTGGTAAACTTTGCCCACAAAGATGCGTTCCTTGACTTTGTAGTATTTTGGAAATGCTCCTCCAAAGCATTCCATATATCACTTGCACTTTCAAGTCCTCTTATATGAGGTAGCAAGTAGTCATTGACTCCCATATAGATAATGCTCCTTGCTTGAGCATCCTTCTTCATACAAGTCTTCAAATCTGAAAGTTCATCGCTAGTTGGAACACTAGGATCTCTGAATTGTGGTTTTTTTTCTTCTCTTGTAATATAACCTATCAAATCTTTGCTCATGATATGAACTTCCATCCTCATTGACCATGCTAGATAGTTTTCTCTATCCAATTTCTCTATCTGAAGAGAATCTCCCATCCTTTCTTCACCTGTGTATTAAATTGTTCAACCTTTATGAGAAATAAGTGTACCTTTACTTCGAATGAAGTTCCTTTTGATCTTCTTGATAGCTTTAGGCCCTCCTTCTCAAGCTTTCACTTCAAACTTTCACCTTCTGAACCTTCAAATGTTGATTTTTGTATGATTGCAACAGTCGGAGTCCTCTTTTCTTCAATTTTGATGTTTCTTGCTCTGATACCACTCATGGAGAGTGTTAATCTCCAAAAGAACAAGCTATCCTTGATGTTAGAGCACCTCTATATCAAGAATAACTCAAAACCTTTACCAATTTTGAGGATCAATACTCAATTATCAAAATCTTGAACTAACTGTGAAGAGAGTCACTTCTCAGAAAGTCTGCTGCACATAACTCACTCATTGATTGATGAAATGTGTAAGGTTTTTGATAAAACTTTGCACATGGTGTTGGCTATAATTTTCACACCTTCCCCAAGTTAAATCATCTCAAACAATTAAGTATAACTTGAGAAATGTTCCTTACAATTCACCTATGTCTAAAACTGTACTTTCCTACAGTCGACTTTGATACCTATAACTTCTAAAGCTAGGTTCTCTCAAACCACAACTCGTTTAATCAAATGCTTTTAGCCATAGGTAGCTTACCTTCCAAGAGAAGTAATGAGTCCTTGCTTGCTCAAAACTTTGCATTGTGGAAGGAGAACTGACCAAAACAATAGCTTCAAATTTTGCACTTGTTACAACTTCACTTCTTCACATTTACACATGTAAATGTTCCTACTCTCAATTCTCTCAGCCTGATCACAATTTGAAGCTGAAAACTTGTACACATGTCAATCGACTATAGATTTAGACTTGTACAAAAGCATTACACAAAAGATTAAACACAGAAGGAGTACTCAGCAAAAGATCGGGTGCAATATTTCTTCTTCTCTGAAAATTAAAAAAACCGGATGAGAGAGATATCTTACTCACTTCTAAAGTGTCTAATGACTTCTAATTCTTCTCATCTCATTCTCTCTCATAATTTCCCTGACTTTTTACTTGTATATATAGGCATATATGTACAAGCTCATGACCATACAAAAGGTATAAGTGAGCTAACTATAAGTTTAATGTACATATGTATACAAGTCTTCACTTTCTGAATGTGCGCTATCTTCAAGCTTGATAGACTAATCTTTTCTTCAATATTTGACTTCAATCCTTCATCCAAAACATCAATTGATGGTTGAATTGCACCAACAATTCCCACTCTCACTCTCAACCTCACACTCTCCTCTCTCCAACTTATCAACTGCCCCTCACTAAACCTCAACTCATGCTCAAATCTCACTCTTATCTTTAACTCTCACTAGCTCTTCCAACTTACTCACCTTTCAACTTAAGATTCTCTTCTTATCAATGCTACGTGATCAAACACTCCCACACATGCACATTCACATCCGCACCCAAACACATAGGCCACTAGACTTTTCACACATGCACACACTCAAACACGCAGTGAGACAATCATGCACTCACAATCTGATGGTCGGGCATTCATAATTAGACTATCAAACTCTTGTATTGGTTCTCTTGTAGACTCACTCCTTTAGTCATTGAATCACACAATTTATCAAACAAGCACTTTCCACACACCCAAAGGGGCACACTCTGATGTTTTGCCTATCCCCGAACTCACTCAAACAATCCCATTTTTTCTCATTAAGTTCAAACACCTAAGAGCTCACCATCAAATAGATTCACATTCAAACATGCACACAATGGCTCACTTCTAAAGACACACACTAGCACACCCATGCACTTTCATGCACCCTTCTTCTTCCACACACCTAGAAATCCTTAACACACCTCACACACATTCACCCTCTTTCACTCATACACATACACTCCCTCTTTTTCCGTCTCTCTCTATCCCTCTTTCCCACTTTCTTACTTCTCTTTCCCTCTTTCCCTCACGTTTTCTCTTCCACTCATGCACATACTTTTTCTCACTCACCCAAAGGCCACTTAAATACAAAAATCCATCGGCCCACAATCACACAATCGTATGCTCTTGCACAAACACATTTTCGTAGATGCATACCCTCAAGCACACACTCATGCAAGTAGCCAACCAGACACTCACATTCAATTAGGCATTCTCACTCACACTCTCCAACTTACTCACTAAATTTGAAATATACAATCAACCACATAAACACTTCCACTCCCACACTTCCCACCTAAACATGCTTTTCACACACTCAATAATAAGAGCCCACCTTTGTGACCAAAGATGTGGTCATTCATTCAAGAAAGCATTGTAAGACACCACCTAACTGAGCTTGGTGACCTGAAAATTTTTAGCTAATCGAGGAGCGAGATGATAATGAAAATATTGTCTCCCTTCACAAACACTTTTACATTGTCCACTCCACCTCCCTTGATGAGCTTTCACAAAGATGGCTTTAGATAATCAACAATGTAAAAAAAAAATAGATCCAAAATATTGCAAAAAGTATAGATGCAAAAGTGATAGGGATCTTAATAGTGAGGTGAACGAACATCAAAAAGTACCCATACCTGAGGAGATCAATCATAATCTTGCGTCGTGTCTACGGAGATAATCAAAACTGATGATGCAATCTCTCAATGAACAACCCTCATTTCAACACATTATAGAGGCATGTCAAAATCCTTCTATGCTATAGATCACCTCAAAGAATTGTTGAACTTTGACTTTTCAGTGGCCAACTTCATTCCTTTCTAGATCGAGGAAGATGAATCCAGGGTGCAACCCTTGAGGTTGTCTTTTTCTTCATTCCTATGTCACTATCTCGCCTTTCCTCCAAGAACCACCAAGAGTACCTTTGTACATTTTTGGAGGACTCTCCCTTCCCAAATGCATCCAGTAGCATTGTTGATATAATCTATTGTTTATAAACTTTGAGCTCCCGTAACCCGAGCTTGTAGTAGCGTGGTAGATAGCAAGTGGCATTTGTATTAGTTTCCAAGTCCTAAATCCTCTAGATTCATAGAGCAGCTTCAAAGTGTCTGGTCCTTAATCCTTAGGAAGGATTACACTCCAACTTTAGATCATTGATACTTTTTCCCAAATACTTTGCTTCCTCTTCTTTCTGTACTTTGGAAAACAAGGCCTTGGAAAGTGTGTGTCATCCTCTTGGGTGTTGTCTTTCCATAGAAGTACCCTCAAAGTGAAGATGCACATCCTTCAACCTCATGAGATGTAGCTCAATGTTCTCCTTTAATAACCCATAGAAATGCCCAAAGATTTCTTCTTCCATATGATGCTCTATCCCATTCTGTCCATCCTAAAGGTAGGTGATGCCTCCTTTCAAAAAGGACAATCATTTATTTCTTATATCAGGGATGCTGCTCTCTTGCAGTGCTCCCTATGACCTGCCTAGCACAAGGTTGCTAATTTGTTCCTCTGGAATTAATAGTATTTGAATATGAAATTTTGTGTACTAGGGGATTTAGTGATAACCCCTAACCTCGAGAAACTTGCTTCCTCAGCTAAACTAGCACCTTCTCGGAAGCCCCTCTCTGGTGCATGTCTCCTCAGCCACCCGCAACTTTTCTTCCCTAAGCCTGTCAAGGAACAGTTTGATGCACGTCAAAGAGATAATGTGCTCGATTAGGAACAAAAAAATACCTTCCTCTCCCTGAACTCCCGATCTGCCCTCTCTTTTGTCAAGGAACGATACCCTGTAATTTCTCATTGTGGTTTATGACTTCGTGATCAACCAGGTGCATGTCCAACCTGCTAATCATCTCACTCATAGTCTTGAATCCCATTCCTACCATCAATTCTCAAACCTCCTCAACACTCATGAAGAAAGAATTGATCACATGCCCTGGTTCTCTAGAAAGCTTTTCCCTCAAAGCTAGATCTTGTGTTGCAGTACCAACGTGTGTTTTGATGGCACTTCTTTTTGGGTTCAGGGATCCTTCAAGTTGTGCTACTAGACGGGAAGCATTCTCTCCACCCTCAACTAAGTTGGATTTTCCACCAATTCTATTCATGGCCAGAGCAAGAGTTTCATGAGCTTATAATGGGATAGAACCATAACCCATTGCACCTCATGTTGACTTGTACGTAGTACACTTTCGAGACTTCTTTATGGAGCAGCTTTGCTATTGGTGATCATACTTCCTACAACTATACTTGAATAGTTCATTTGAGGAGTGTTCAGGTCACGGAATGAAGGGGATGCATAACGTTTTTGAAGGCCCACTTCTCTTCGATGATAAGCTCCTCAATAGCAAAGTCAAAATTTGCAAACAACTTGCAACAATTCTCTGGCCGACATTTGGCAAAAACCCTATAACATGTTCATGTTGTAGAATAAACCTCACTCATGGCATCTTCTGTTGGTGCAAATGACCAAGCCTTCACACTTGGCTAGGCATGGAAGAAAATATGTGCAACTATTTGATGAAGCATGAGAACCTTAGCTTGTAATAGTTGGATCATTAACCATTGTAAAGAGTGTTTTACTTGAGAGAATGTTGTAAGTCCATACATCTCGTAGAGTTAAGAGAAGTCAGAGCTACGAGTTTGTCATGAGAGAATATCTCCTCATTTAGAGGAATCACTTTTCAAATGGAGCCAAGTTTGAATTTGAAATTCAAACTTGGAATCAAACACTTATAAAATCCTTGTAAAAAAGTTGCGGCCATTGTGCCTTATTTTGTGCTTTCTTCTTGATCATTCATAAGAACTAAGTAGCTTACACCATAGCTCACATATATCACTATCATTGGGCATCATTTCCTTTTCAATGATCTTGTACAACAATGTTCCACAATACATAAACATCATTGATCATATCTGTCTAATTCTCTGCTCTGACTACTCAGAATAGTGAATGTTGCATGACCATATCTCAACGATTTCTCAACCATTTTACATGTTCTATAGCTTGTGGGAACCAACTCAAAGTCTACTTTATGCTATCAAATTTTCATTACATTTGCTTCAGCCAATCGGGAGAAATCCGCATCAAAGTGCTCTCTAGTCAATTATTGCTCAGTCCCTAAAAAGTTGGGGGTAAGCTCTTGATTGCTAAATTAATTTCTCAGAGTATACTTCATCATTTTAAATTATTCCACCTGTAATCATTAGCTATCTAAGCTAAATTGATTCCCCCAAAATAAATTTCATCAATTGCTTGTGTACTATGAGCACTGAGCAAAAGATGTAGATGTCAAGACCAAAATAGTAAATTTTGAGTGACTAGCTATTTGTGAAGTAATTTGTTTTGATCTAATTTTTTGAAGCATAAACTCCAAAGTACATAGGTACTTTTTGGTGTCATTTTCAAGCTAAGAGGGCCTACTATCAAAGTTTGAAGTGAATTAGGGCAGGTACTAAGCAAGGTTTAGCAGTACCACCTCACTTTCTTGATGTATCCATCCATCTCTTCCAACAGTGGTATCAGAGCAAGTTAAGGTAAAATGGGAGATGATTTCCCTTCTTTTATTGATAAATTGGAGTGGAATAACTATCCAGAATGGTCTTGAGGATGAATACCTATCTACAAGGAAGGATTCTCTATGGATACATATTAGGGGATGAGGAGATGCCCATCTTTAGAAGCAAAGGACAACCTACAAGAGAGGAGCTTGAAAGACTCAACTCATGGTGTACCAAAGATGCTTTAGCAAGGTCATATCTACTTAAATCTATCTCTAACTTCCTTCTTCCACACATTAGGAATTGTAAAACTTCCCAAGAGACTTGGGATACATTATCTTCATATTTTTCTTCCAACACAAGAGCTAGAAAAAATCAATTGTGGATTGAGTTTACTACTCAAAGGAAGTAGCCCAAGCGTAATGTTACAGAGTATGTGACCAAGGTTAAAGATGTGGCTGATCAATTGGCAAGCATAGGAGAGGAGATTGAAGAAGAGAAAATAATGAGGCAGATAATCAATGGCATCAAGGCAACTGATAAGTGGGAAGCTTTCACAACTGCTATGGACCTTTACATGGACATGCAAATTTGAGATCTTACCACACTCATGGGACAACTCTTTACCCATGAAGCCAAGATAAAAAAAAATGGAGAACCATCAAGAGGTCAAAACTCTTATGCCCTATACACAGATAAAGGAAAGTCTAAAGATAACGGAAAGAGCAAGAAAGTAGAAGATGAAGGTACTACTTCTCAAGCTAACTATGCAGGGAGAGGTAGGAACTCAAGAGGAAGGGGCAGAGGAGGTAAGAAAGATAGGGGGAGACCTTTCAACTCTTCCCCATGCAATACATGTGGACTATCTAATCACACTACAGATGAGTGCTATAGGAACTTCAAGCATCAGAGAGGAAGAGGATTTCAAAGAGGTGGCTACTCACAATCAAGAGGAAGATTCAACCATAATCAAAGTTACAACCATGGCTACAACAACAATTACAAAAACAATTATCAAGGAGGATACAAATAAAGGAAAGACTTCAACACTTATACAAAGGATCAAGAGGATTTACTTCTCATTATGAACATGACTTCAAAACAAGGTATGAATGATGAGCACCTCTTTTATATTAACTCAGGTTGTTCGAACCATGTAGTAGGCAATGTAGCTCTTCTTTCTGATCTTGAGGAACCCAAGGGAAAGGACCAAGTGCAGACAGGTGATGACACCAAGCATTCAGTGGTCAAGGTAGGAAATGTCAAAGCTTCTGATGGGAATAGAAATATGTTGAGCAGGGTTCTTTATGTACCTACTATCATCGAGGATTCGATGAGTGTTGGACAGATAGTGGAAAAATGTTTGCAGGTTGGGTTCAACAAATATGGAGCTTTTATGGAGGACCCCCAACATGGATTCAAGAGAATTTCCAAGGGAGAGAAAATAGGTAGATTATTTACATTTGAGCTTGAGGACACTAGAAACATTGCACTTTATTATTACAAGGATCAAACATTGTCTGAGTTAGAGATTTGGCATAAAATATTAGGGCACATCGGTGAGAGAAACTTGAAGTAGATTTGTAGAGACCAATGTGTGGTTGGGATACCTAATGTATCCGAGCAACACATGATCTATAAATGTGGTGCTTATCAGTTTGGTAAATCACACAGGTTACCCTTTACAAAGAAAGGCTATATGCATGAGGATTATTTGGAACTTGTCCACACAAATGTGTGGGGACCAAGCAAGGACCCTTCAATTTTAGGCTCAGAGTACTATGTGTCATTCATTGATGATTTTAGTAAGTGGAATATCTTGTATTTCATGAAGCACAAAGATGAAGTCTTCAGTTTTTTCAAAAAATATCTTGCACTTGTGGAAAATCAAACATGAAGAAGCCTAAAGAGGATAAGGTCAGATAGAGGAGGTGAGTACTTCTCCAATGAATTTGATGCATTTTTGTAGGATAGAGGTATCAAAAGGGAGATTCCTACTAGGTATACCCCTGAGCAAAATGGGGTAGCAAAGAGGAGAAATAGATTGATTGTGGAAGCAGCTAGATCAATGCTTAATGAAAAGAAACTACCTAATTATTTGTGGGCAGAGAGTGTTTCTACTGCCACTTATCTTATTAACAGGTTTCCATCCAAATCACTTGATGGGATGACCCTATATGAAGCATGGCATGGTAGGGGAACATCACTTGATCATTGCAGAATATTTGGATGTGTTTCTTATGTGCATGTTCCATCTCAAATCAGAGGTAAGCTAGACCCTAAGGCAGAGAGGTGCATCTTCATAGGGTATGATTTAAATCAGAAAGGATAGAGGTTCTATAATCCATCCAACAAAGGATTTATGGTCAATAGAGATTTTGTGCTTGATGAGAATGATTCTTGGTTTGAAAGTGAATGCAGGAAAGTCGAATTGCCATATGACTTGGAAGAGGAGTTTTCGAGTCTCACCAAGGAGGAGCCAAGCCAAAATGAAGACATCAAATTAGATGATGAGGACACCATCAACTTCGAAGAATTCAAAGCACGAAAATCAAAGGGCAAGGTCCAAGATGAAGAGGTTGGAAGATTTATGTGAATCATCCAACCAAGTTCTAAGGAGATCACAAAGGGAAAGTAAGAAGCCAATCAGATATGGGTATGATACTTCATTAGTCACTAAGCATTCCATTTATCTTGCTAGAGATTCATCACTTGAAGAAACTTCTTCATATGAAGAAGCAAGCACCAAAGCAAAATGGAAGGAAGTTCTGGATGAAGAAACAGAAGTAGTCCAAGAGAATGATACTTGGGAACTAGTACCCGAGAAGGCATCAATGAAGGTAATTGGTTCTAGATGGATTTACAAAATCAAAAGGAACTCAGATGGATCCATAAACACGTATAAAGCTAGACTTATGGCTAATGGTTTTGAACAAACCCAAGGAGTTGATTATGAAGAGACTTTTTCACCTATGGCTAAAATGGCAACCATTAGAGTATTGGTGAATGTAGTTGTATCTAGAAATTGGAATATGTATCAATTGGATGTGAAAAATGCTTTTCTCAATGGCTGTATTTCAAAGGGGGTTTACATGGCTCAACCTCTTGGTTATGAAGATCCAAGCAAGGTAAATTATGTATGAAAATTGAACAAAGCTCTTTATGGTTTGAAGCAGGCACATAGGGCATGGAATTATAGGTTAACAACCTATCTTCAAGATCAAGGATTCATGATGAGCAAAGGAAATTCTTCTCTATTTGTCAAGAGAAGTAATTCAAAGATGATATATTTATGTGTGTATGTTGATGACATCATCCTTACAGGTAGTGATGCCAATGGCATCAAACAAATCAAGAACCAAATGATGCAGGAGTGAAAAATCAGTGATCTAGGGTTTCTAAAGTAATTTCTTGGACTTGAGTTAGTCTACACAAATTCTGAAATTTATATCACTCAAAGGAAATATGTGCAAGACATGTTGAAGAAGTTCCACTTGCAGAATGCAAAGTGTTGGTGCAGGGCAGTCAACAATTGAAGTTTTAATGAAGGTCTGGAAGTCAAGGACTAAAGAAAAGTTCAAGTTATGAAGCATGGAGGAAGTACATATTCAGAAGATGAAGATGTGTACACATATGTACATTAATTCAGAGATAGTTCACTTATACTTTTGTATAGTCATGATATTGTAAATATTTGCCTATATATACAAGGAAAAAGTCGGGGAAAATATCAAAGAGCATGAGAATAGAGAAATCAATAGTGGTATGAGTCATTAGACATCTTAGATGTGAGTAAGAGTCTCTCTCATCACTCAGTTGTAAATTTCTTCAGGAATGAAAGAAAATTGCGCCCAATGTTTCTGTACATTCTCCTTCTGTGCTTGATCATTTCAAGAATCCTTTTGTAGATGTCTAAATCCATAGTTAATGAGTCTATGATTAAAGTTTGAGAGCCTAATTGTAAACAGGCTATGAGAATTATGTGTAGGAACATTCACATGTGAAGAAGTGTTCACTAGTTCTTGAAACAGGCGCAAAATTCGATGTTAATGTTTTGGTCAGTTCTCCTTCCACAGTGTAAAGTTTTGAGCAAGCAAGCACTCAATCTTTAGGTTGGAAGGTAAGCTATCTATGGCTAAAAGCATTTTCATAAGCGGGTTCTAGATTGAGAGAACCAAGTGTTAAAAGTTATAGGTGTCTAAATCGACTTTTCAGAAGAGCAGTTTTAGACATAGGTAACTTGTTGAAATCATTTCTCAAGATATACTGAATCTTTTGAAGTGATTCAACTTGGAGAAGGTGCACAAACTGTAGGCGACACCTTGTGCAAAGTTTCATAGAACAATTTACAAAATTTATAAGTTAATGAGAGAGATATGTGCAGTAGACTTTCTGTGTGGTCATCTCCTTCACAGATTTTTCAAAATCTTTATAACTGATCACTGATCCTCTAAAATTGGTGAAGGTTTGAGTTACTCTTGTTATAGAGGTGCTCTAATTACAAGCCCAGCTTGTTCTTCTGGAGATTAACACTCTCCATCAGTGGTATTAGAGCAGGAAGCATCACAATTGAAGGAAGGAGGATCCTGACTGCTGCAGCTGTAAAGAATTCAACATCTGAAGGTTCAAAAGGTGAAAGCTTAAGGGCAAAGCTTGAGAAGGAGGTCATACGACATAAAGGAAGACAAAAGGAACATTATTCGAAGTAAAGGTACATCTATTACTCATAAAGGTTGAAGAATTCAATATACAGGTGAAGAAAGGATGGGAGATTCTCTTCCAATAGAGAAGTTGGATAGAGAGAACTATCCAGCATGGTCAATGAGGATGGAAGCTCATCTTATGAGCAAAGACTTGATAGCTTATATTATAGGTGAAGAAGAAAAGCCTCAGTTCAGAGATCCTAGTGTTCCAACTAGGGAGGAATTATCAGAATTGAAGAAGTGGATGAAAAGAGATGCTCAAGCTAGGAGCATTATCTATATGGCAGTCAATGACTACTTGCTACCTCATATTAGAGGTCTTGAAAGTGCAAGTGATATATGGAATGCTTTGGAGGAGCATTTTCAAAACACCACAAAGTCAAGGAAGGCATCCTTGTGGGCAGAATTTACCACTTTCAAGAAGAAGGCCTCTCAATCCGTCTCAGACTATGTAACAAGGATGAAGGACATTGCAGATGCATTAGGATTAGTTGATGAAGACATTGAGGAGGATAAATTGGTAAGGCAAATCCTCACAGGGTTGAGAGGTGATGACAAATGGAAGCCATTCATTTTGTCTACTGAATTATCACTTGATCATTTTACTCCTGACTTAAATCAGTTGGTAGGACATATGTTAACCTTTGAGCAGGATGTCAAAGGTGAAGGTGACAAGAGTACAGGTCATGCAATGTATTCAAAGGATAAGAAGAAGAATATCAATGGAAAGCAACAAACAAATGAGGATGAAGGTACAACTAGCCAAGCTAACTTCCTAAGAGGAAGATGAGAATCTAATAAGTGTAGGACAAATTGTTGAAAAAGGTTATGAAGTTAGATTCACTAATGAAGGAGTGTTTGTGGAAGACCGTAGCAATGGGTATAAACAGATTGTTTCAGGGAAGAAAGAAGGAATATTGTTCACATTGAAGATCCAAGGTCATGTTGGTCATGCCTTGTTCACCTATGGAGGACATAAGATCTCTGAGTTAGATCTTTGGCACAAAAGGCTTGGACATTTTAATGAAAGAGGTATCAAAGATATGATTAACAATGGTTCAGTGCTTGGATTGCCTAATGTTGCAGGTCGACATATGACATACAGATGTGAGGCATGTCAATTAGGTAAGGCTCATAAGCAATCTTATTCCAAGCATGGCTTTATGTATTCAGAAAATCTTGAATTGGTACACACAGATGTGTGGGGACCATCAAAAGATTTCAATATCAATGGTTCAAGGTATTATGTGATTTATGTTGATGATGCTACTAGATGGATCACTATCTATGTGATCAAAGATAAGTTAGAGGTATTCAATACATTCAAACATTATCATGTGTATGCAGAGAGAATTACAGGTCATAAGTTGAAGAGACTAAGATCAGATGGAGGGGGAGAGTATTTCTCTAATGAGTTCAGTGATTACTTGTGCAATGAAGGTATAAAAAGAGAAATTACTTGCAGGTACTCTCCTCAACAAAATGGTGTAGCAGAGAGAAGAAATAGAACTCTTGTTGAGTTTGCAAGATCCATGATGAAGGAGAAAAATTGTCCAAATTATTTGTGGGCTGAAGCTGTAAATACATCTACTTATTTGGTTAATAGGTTACCATGTAAAGCCTTGCAGGGTATGACACCATATGAGGCATGGTGGGGTAAGAGACCTACTCTAGATCATTGCAAAGTATTTGGATATTTGGCATATGCATATGTGCCATCACAATTAAGGCACAAATTGGAACCTAAAGCTGAAAAGTATGTATTTATTGGATATGATGATAAGCAGATGGGATATAGGTTGTGGAGTCCATCCACAAAACAATTCCTTGTATCAAAGGATGTTACATTTGATGAGCAAGGTACTTGGTATGCAGGTACAATCAATATTAATGCAGGTGATGAAGAAGTTGTGAGTCAAAAGAAAGGTAAATCAAAGGTTCAGATATTTGATGAAGAGGAGAACAATGAAGTGCAGGTTGAAGTTGAAGAAATGCCAAGATTTGATCCTGAGGGTGATGAACCAGAAACCTCAAGGAGTGGAGAACTCAGAAGGTCATCAAGACACAAGTGGCAACCTACAAGGTATAGCTATGACACTTCTTTTTTGGCTTGAGAGAACCAAGTGTTAAAAGTCATAGGTGTCTAAATCGACTTTTCAGAAGAGCAGTTTTAGACATAGTTAACTTGTTGAAATCATTTCTCAAGGTATACTGAATCTTTTGAAGTGATTCAACTTGGAGAAGGTGTGCAAACTGTAGGCGACACCTTGTACAAAGTTTCATAAAAAACTTTACACAATTTATAAGTTAATGAGAGAGATATGTGCAGCAGACTCTCTGTGTGGTCATCTCTTCACAGATTCTTCAAAATCTTTATAATTGATCATTGATCCTCTAAAATTGGTGAAGGTTTGAGTTACTCTTGTTATAGAGGTGCTCTAACTACAAGAGTAGCTTGTTCTTTTGGAGATTAACACTCTCCATCACAAAGGTTGCTAGCACCCCTATGGAGGTAAATCATAAATTGAGTGCTCATGAAGGTGATTTGCTTGAAGACATTGCAGGATATCAAAGCATAGTTGGGACTCTAAACTATGCAACATAAACAAGGATAGATATATCTTATGGAGTAAGTTTTCTAAGTCAATTCATGCATAAACCTAGAGCACCTCACTTGGAAGCTGCCAAAAGGATTTTGAAGTATCTCAAGGGTACTCAAAATCAAGGCCTTTACTTCCCATACACATCAGATTTGGACATTAAGCTATACTCACATGCAGATTGGGTAGGTTGTAAGGATGAGAGAAGGAGTACTTCGAGATATCTTTCTTTTGTAGGTGATAAGCCCATTTCATGGTCTTCCAAGAAGCAACCAACTGTTGGTCTATCTTCAACATAGGTTGAATACAGGGGATTAGCAAATGCTACACAAGAAGCAATTTGGATTAGATTGCTATATTCAGATTTGGGACTTCACACTCATTCACCTATGATCTTTGGTGACAACACATGTTCTTTGCATCTTTCAGCCAATCCCATTTATCATGCAAGAACCAAGCATACAGAAGTTTGCTATGACTATGTTAGAGAGAAGCTATTAAGCAAAGAGATCCAATTGGCATATGTATCTACAAATATGCAATGTGCAGATTTGTTAACCAAAGCACTTGATGGTACTAAACTTTGCAGCTTTAAAAGTATGATTGGATTGGAGGATATTCAAGAGGATTGATGAAGCTATACAAGACAAGATGTTTGGCTTGAGGGGGAGCTATTGGTGCAAATGATGAAGCCTTCACACTTGGCTAGGCATGGAAGAAAATATTTGCAACTATTTGATGAAGCATGAGAACCTTAGCTTGTAATAGTTGGATCATTAATCATTGTAAAGAGTGTTTTACTTGAGAGAATCTTGTAAGTCCATACATCTCATGGATTTAGGAGAAGTGAGAGATACGAGTTTGTCATGGGAGAATATCTCCTCATTTAGAGGAATCACTTTTCAAATGGAGCCAAGTGTGAATTTGAAATTCAAACTTAGAATCAAACACTTATAAAAGCCTTGTAAAAAGTTGTGGCCATTGTGCCTTATTCTGTGCCTTCTTCTTGATCATTTGTAAGAACTTAGTGGCTTACACCATAGCTCACTTAGATAACTATCATTGGGCATCATTTCCTTGCCAATGATCTTGTAAAACAATGTTCTATAATACATATACATCATTGATCATTTCTGTCTAATTCTTTGTTATGACTACTCAAAATAGTGAACTTTGCATGACCATATCTTAGTGATTTCTCAACCATTTTACATGTTCTATAGCTTGTTGGAACCAGCTCAAAGTCTAGTATTTGCTTTAAAATCTTCATTACATTTTCTTCAACCAATTAGGAGAAAGAGGCAGCGAAGTGCTCTCTAGTCAATTACTACTCAGTCCCTAAAAAGTCGGGGGTAAGCTCTTGATTTCTAAATTAATTTCTCAGAGCATAGTTGATCATTTTAAATGATTCCACTTGTAATCATTAGCTATCTAAGCTAATGTGATTGCCCCAAAAGGAATTTTATCAACTGCTACTCTACTGTGAGCACTGAGCAAAAGATGCAGTAGGTGTCAAGACCAAAATAGCAAGTTTTGAGTGACTAGCTATTTGTGAAGTAATCTATTTTGATCTAATTGTTTGAAGCATCAACTCCAAAGTACATAGGTACTTTTTTGTGTCATTTGAAAGCTAAGAGGGCCTAGTATTAAAATCTAAAGTGAATTAGGGCACCCACTCATGGAGAGTGTTAATCTCCAAAAGAACAAGTTATCCTTGATGTTAGACCACCTCTATATCAAGAATAACTTTAAAGTCCAACCAATTTTGGAAGACAAGCACCAAACTATCAAGAAATTAGTTAACTGTGAAGAAGATCATTTCTGAGAAAAGTCTGCTGCCCCTTAATCACTCGGTGACTAATCATTTGTGTAAAGTTTCTAATAAAACTTTGTAGAATGTGTCGCCTAGAGATTGCGCACCTCCTCCAAGTTAAAACACTTCAAGAGCTTGAGTAGATTATGAGAAATGATTCAAACAATCTACCTATGTTTGAAACTGTCTCTCTGTAGAGTCGACTTTGACACCTGCAACTTCTAAGACATGGTTCTCCCAAACTAGAACCCGTTTAAGCAAATGCTTTTAGCCATAGATGGCTTACCTTCCAACTTAAATTTTGACTCCTTATTTGTGTAAAACTTTACACTATGCAATGAGCACTGTCCATTTCTTTGATCATCGAATCTGCGCCTGTTTCAGAAGACACTCAACACTTTCTCACATATAGATGTTCCTATCCAAAATTCTCTCAACCTGTTTGCAATTGAACTCTCAAACTTTATCCATAGATAGATTAAATATGGACTTAGATGTGTGCAAAAGGATTTTTCATAAGATTAAACACAGAAGGAGAACTAGAGAGAAGATCGACGCACAGTTCTCTGAAAACGTTTTCCTTATCTCAACTCTTCATACATCTGATGGATGCCACATACAATGTTCATCATCTACTCATCTATATTTCATCTCTCCCTCTCTTACACTTACTATAAGACTATGAGCATGTACTTATATATACATATGAGTACTGATTCGTCATTACTTCAAGTATATTGAAGTATATACAGAACTAATGTACATATAATTTAAACAACTTTGCTATCTGAATCTTCTCTTTACTTAATGAAGTTGATCTTCAATATTTCCTTCATCTCTTCACTTCTAGGCTTTATATAATCACCAATTGTTGATTGTACTGCTCCAACACCCACTAAGTAGGGTTTAGCAGTACCACCTCACTTTCTTGAGGTATCCATCCATCTCTTCCAACATCTCCTACACAACATTGGATCAAATCTTCATACATATCCACCAATCTCTGAATCTCTAGAGATTCTACCCATTATTCAAGCACCAAAAGAGCATATTCACAACATGTTAGTTCCCTCATATCTCCTTCTGCTTCATCATCTGCACACTTGTTTCTCTCTATCACCTATGCAATCACTCAAAAAACAAGAAACATGCAATGCATCCCGATACCCTCATATACACCCCTCAACTGCCCTCTGAAAACCCACCTCTTCCCCTTTATATTTGTTGGAAGAAAGCAAGCCCAAATTGATGATTACAAAGATTTTAAAGCAAGTCAATGATCAGATTGAAGTGAAAGAAGTCATTTGAGAAAGTGAAGAGATTGCAGAATGATAGCTTGTATGCATATGTACATTACAGGTGGAAATTCTTGTACTATGAGTATAAGTAATCCTTAGGATGATAAGGAGTAATGTAATAGATGTGGGATAAGTCTAGAACATATGTATATAAGTCAATGATGTAAAGAAATAAGTGTGAGAGTCATTAGAAGACAAGTGTCATAGAAATAGATGTGAAGAGAGTCATCTTTAGAAAATAGCGATAAGTATTTCGTAGATTTCTCTCAGTCTGATCATGTGGATCAGAAATCCTTTTGTACACATCTAATCTAGAAGCTAATGAAGCTGTGTTCGTTTCATAGCCTAATTCTTTTCATGCTGTGAGTATGATCAATAGGAACATATGTATGTAAAGTCTGTAGGAAGAACTCTCAGAGTCGCACACTTTTTGTGTCAATGTTTTGCTTAGATCTCAATGCATAGTGTAAAGTTTTTGATGAGTCAGCATTCAAAATCTAAGTTAGAAGGTAAAGAAGCTATGTGTCAGACAATGTCTCTGTAGACCAATGTCTGACACTCTCTCCCCCTTCTAAAGATCATTGTCCTCAATGATCAATGAGGGAAAGTACTTGCGAACCAAAGTGTCAGACATTGGTCTACAGAGACCATTGTCTGACACTATGGCTAAAATCATTTAGCAAAACGGGATCTGTGCTATGAGAAATTAACCTTAGAAGTTACCTATGATAAAGTCGCTTATTCAGGAAGACAATTTCTGACATACTTTTGATCTTAAGGATCAAATTAAAGTTTTAACGATTCTTTTGGAGGACTAATGATTGATATGATTGCGCAAAGCTAGCATGGAGATATGTGTATCATTAGTTTGAAGAAATCTGAAGATATGTGCAGGTAATGAAGTCAATGTCTGAAGCAGACTTTTTGAAGAAGGAAGTTTTTCACTCAGAGAAGTGATAGTGGAAGTTTTGGTGAATGAAGGTAACATTTCTATAAAGTCTGATCCATAACTGATATAGAGGTGCTCTTAGATCAGTATAGATCAAGCATTTGAAGATTTAGAGGTCTCCAAGAGTGGTATCAGAGCTGAAGGTGCAATACAAGTGAAGTAAAGGCATTCGAAGTTTCGACTGTTGCAGATATTGAAGTTCCAATTGAAGAAGGACAGAGCCAAATTCTTGGAGATAACCTGCAAAAGTACAAAGCACGAGTTCAAAGGATCAAGAAGGATTAAAGCTTCATATCAAAGGTACACTATATTGTCATAAATCCTAGTAATTGCAGATACAGAAGATCAAAGATGGGAGAAAGCTTGCAGATTGATAAGCTAGATAGAGAGAACTATCGAGCTTGGTCTATGAGGATGGAGGCACACCTCATGAGCAAAGACTTGATGGCATTCATCATACGAGAAGAAGAAAAGCCTGAGTTTGAAGATCCTAGTCTTCCAACTAGGGAGGAACTCGCAGGTTTGAAGAATTGGATGAGAAAGGATGCTCAAGCTAGGAGCATCATTTACATGGCTGTAAATGATTATCTTCTACCTCGCATCAAAGGATTAGAAAGTGCAACAGATGTGTGGAATGCTTTGGAAGAGCATTTCCAAAACAAAACCAAGTCAAGGAAGTCTTCATTATGGGCTGAGTTCACAACTTTCAAGAAAAAGAGTTCACAATCAATTTCTGATTATGTGGCAAGGATGAAAGATATTGCAGATAGCTTGGGAGCAGTAGATGAAGACATTGAAGAAGATAAGTTGGTAAGGCAAATACTTACAGGTCTGAGAGGAGATGAGAAGTGGAAGCCTCTTATATTGTCCATAGAATTGTCACTAGATCACTTTATTCCTGATCTTAATCAATTGCTAGGACATATGCTAACTTTTGAGTAGGACATTAAGGGAGACAATGATAGGAGTGCAAGTCAAGCTATGTACTCCAAGGAAAAGAAAAAGAATGGCAAAGGGAAGCAATCAACTGATGATGAAGGAACTTCAAGTCAAGCTAACTTTACAAAAGGAAAGATGAACTTCAGAGGTAAAGGAAGAGGAGGTAAGAACAAAGATGGAATTAATAACCAGAGCTTCAATCAAAGAGGTAGAGGAGGCAAAAATCAAAGAGGAAACTTCAGAGGAAGAGGTGGTAGGTCATCATATGCTAGAGGATGTGGAAGAAGTTTTCAACCTCAGTCCTACAACAATAATTATTATAATTATGCATCAGATTAGAAGGATGACATGACTCTTATCAACTCATGAAGCAGTAGGAGAAGATCAAAGGGTGTTCTATATTGACTCAGGATGTAGCAATCATCTGAGTGGCAATATATCATTGATGACTGATATGGAAGCAAAGGTGAATGGACATACAGTTCAAACAGGTGACAACACCAAGCATAAAGTGGAGAGCATTGGTTCAGTGAAGACAAAGAGTGGGAGCCCACTCTTAAGCAAGGTACTTTATGTTCCTACTATTCCTAAAAACTTGATAAGTGTAGGACAAATTGTGGAGAAGGGATATGAAGTCAGATTCACAAATGATGGTGTTTATGTGCAAGATCCAAATCAGGGATATAGAAATATCATTGTAGGTAAAAAGGAAGGAAGGCTGTTTACTCTCAAAGTCCAAGGTAATGTGGGACATTATTTATTTACTTATGGAAGTCAAAAGATGTCTAAGTTAGACCCATGGAATAAAAGGCTAGGTAATTTCAATGAGAGAGCCATAAAGGAAATGTCAAAGAATGATGTGGTGCTTGGTTTGCCAAATGTTGAAGGTCAACACATGGTGTACAAGTGTGAAGCTTGTCAATTAGGTAAAGCACACAAAAGTTCATACAATAAATCAGGGTACAAGATGTGTTGTTTGTTGATAATGCGACCAGATGGATTACTTTATATATAATTAAGGACAAATCAGAAGTGTTCAAGACATTCAAGCATTATCATGCTTATGTAGAAAGGATTACAAGACAAAAGCTCAAGAGGTTGAGATCAGATGGAGGGGGAGAGTATTTTTCTAAAGAGTTTGATGATTATTTATGGAATGCAGGTATAAAAAGAGAAATAACTTGCAGGTACTCTCCTCAACAAAATGGAGTTACAGAAAGAAGAAATAGAACTCTTGTAGAGTTTGCAAGACCAATGATGAAAGAAAAGAATTGTCCAAACTACTTATGGGCAGAAGCTATCAACACTGCAACATATCTTGTGAATAGGTTACCTTGTAAAGCTTTGGATGGAAGAACACCTTATGAAGCATAGTTGGGTAAGAGACCTACTCTTGATCATTGTAAGGTATTTTGATGTTTAGCATATGCTTATGTTCCTTCACAATTAAGACATAAGCTAGAACCCAAAGCAGAGAATGTGTTTATTGGGTATGATGATAGACAGATGGGTTACAGATTGTGGAATCCTTCCACAAAGCAATTTCTTATTACCAAAGATGTTACATTTGATGAGCAAAGTACATGGTGTACAGGGCCAACAAATGATTATGGAGATGTTAAAGAAATACAAAGAAAAGGGAAGACAAAAGTAAGTGTGTATGAAGAAGATATTGATGATGTTGATTATAAAAGTAAATTGCAGGACAATGTTGAAGATGGGCCAAGATTTGATCCAGAATCAAATGTGGCTCAGACTTCAAGAAGTGCAGAGGTCAGAAGATCCTTGAGAGAAAGAAAAGAACCTATCAATTATAGCTATGATACATCTTTCTTAACAACAAAAGATTATGCTTACATTGTGAAGGCAGAAGAAGATCCAATCACATATGAAGAAGCCAAAGGAAAGCAGAATTGGGAGAAGGCAATGCAAGAAGAGTATGATGCTCTATTTGAAAATGAAACATGGGAATTGGTGCCAAGACCAAAGAATCAGAAGGTCATTGGATGTAAGTGGGTGTATAAAACAAAAAGGTTTGCAGACGGAAATGTGTCTAGATACAAAGCTAGACTTGTGGTCAAAGGTTATGCCCAAACTTATGGGGTAGACTATGATGAAACCTTTAGTCATGTTGCTAAGATGTCTACAATTAGATCATTGATTGCTATTGTTGCTTGTAAAGGATGGAAGTTATCACAAATAGATGTGAAAAATGCATTCCTGAATGGATACATTGCAGATGAAGTGTACATGGAGCAACCAGAAGGCTTCATGGATTGAAATGGATCAGATTATGTGTGTAAGCTCATTAGAGCTTTGTATGGTTTGAAGCAGGCCCCAAGAGCATGGAATTACAGGCTTGTTAAGTTCTTGAATGAATGTGGATTTCAAGCATCAAAGGCAGATAGTAGCTTGCTAGTGAAGACAAGTGAAAATGGATATATATACATGTGTATTTATGTTGATGATATTATTGTCACAAGGACAGATGCTCAAGGAATCAAGGAGCTTAAGAAACAAATAGAGAAGGAGTTTAAGATAAGTGATTTGGGAAACTTATCTTATTTCTTAGGAATGTAGATTGTGTATACTCAACATGGAGTATATGTTACACAAGAGAGACACTTGAAGAATCTTCATGTCAAGTTCAACATGGAGGATTGCAAGACTTCAACCACACCATTGGAGGTAAATCATAAGTTGAGCAGATATGGGGGTGAAGAATTCAATGATATGAAGAAATATTAGAGTTTGGTAGGTAGTCTAATCTATGCTACCTTGACAAGGCCAGATCTATCATATGCAATAGGTGTGTTATCACAATTTATGCATTTTCCAAAGAAGACTCATTGGATTGCAACTCAAAGGGTACTCAGATATATCAAAGGAACCCTAAGTGAAGGCTTGTATTATGGATTTACTTCTGATACAAGAATCAAAGTGTTTAGTGATGCAGATTGGGCAGGTGATTCAGATGATAGAAGGTCTACTCATGGGTATCTCTGTTATATTGGAGATAAATTAGTTTCTTGGTGCTCAAAGAAGCAACATACAGTTGCTTTGTCATCCATAATATAAAGGAATGGTAGAGGATGCAAAAGAAGTGATATGGCTAAAGACCTTGTTGAAGAGTTTTGGAACTGATCAGAGTACTCCAATTATTTTTGGAGACAATATGAGTTCATTATGTTTGGCAACTAACCCTATTTTTCATGCCAAGACTAAGCACATAGAGATTCAATATCATTTCTTGAGGGAAAAGGTACTTGATAAAGAGATTGATGTATTGTATACTCCAACAAAAGAGCAAGTTGCAGATATGTTAACAAAAAGCTTGGATGGACCCAAGTAACAGAGGTTCAAAGAGATGGCAGGAGTAAAGAAGAATGGAATAATCACAATTAATGATTGAGGGGGAGCTGTTGGAACAAAGCAATCCCAAATTGATGATTATAAAGAGTTTAAGGCAAGTCAATGATTAGATTGAAGTGAAAGAAGTCATTTGAGAAAGTGAAGAGATTTCAGAATGATAGCTTGTATACATATGTACATTACAGGTGGAAATTCTTGTACTATGAGTATAAGTAATCCTTAGGATGATAAGGAGTAATGTAATAGACACGGGATAAGTCTAGAAATATATGTATATAAGTCAATGATGTAAAGAAATAAGTGTGAGAGTCATTAGAAGACAAGTGTCATAGAAATAGATGTGAAGAGAGTCATCTTTAGAAAATAACGACGAGTATTTCGTAGATTTCTCTCAGTTTGATCATGTGGATCAGAAATCCTTTTGTACACATCTAATCTAGAAGCTAATGAAGCTATGTTCAAAGTTTCACAGCCTAATTCTTTTCATGCTGTGAGTATGATCAATAGGAACATATGTATGTACAAAAGTCTGTAGGAAGAACTCTCAGAGTCGCACACTTTTTGTGTCAATGTTTTGCTTAGATCTCAGTGTATAGTGTAAAGTTTTTTATTAGTGAGCATTCAAAATCTAAGTTAGAAGGTAAAGAAGCTATGGCTAAAAGCATTTAGCAAAAGGGGATCTGTGCTATGAGAAATCAACCTTAGAAGTTACCTATGATAAAGTCGCTTATTCAAGAAGACAGTTTCTGACATACTTTTGATCTTAAGGATCAAATTAAAGTTTTAATGATTCTTTTGGATGACTAATGATTGATATGATTGCGAAAAGCTAGCATGGAGATATGTGTATCATTAGTTTGAAGAAATCTGAAGATATGTGCAGGTAATGAAGTCAATGTCTGAAGCAGACTTTCTGAAGAAGGAAGTTTTTCACTCAAAGAAGTGATAGTGGAAGTTTTGGTAAATGAAGGTAACATTTGTGTAAAGTTTGATCCATAACTGATATAGAGGTGCTCTTAGATCACTATAGATCAAGCATTTGGAGATTTAAAGGTCTCCAACAATATTCATAGTTTCCGACGAAGCCTTCCCTTTTTATGCTTCTTCTACTTTTTTCTCAGCCAACAAGAGTCCAAAAAACCAGCCTGTCCCTTCAATACCTGTAAAAACCAAAACAATGCCCCCTTCCACTATTGTCAGTGAGCAAGAGAACCCATGAGAGAGAGTAAGTATCTTCCAAATAAATCTCCTCCTCTGTGCTCCAACCTCCCCTCCCCAAACTACATACTCTTTAAAGTCCAAAAGGCAAGCACATGAAACCCCCCCTCCCTCCCGAATCGAAGATGCAAAACCTCTTGAGGATGCCCCCTCTTTCACTCTGACAGGAGAAAAATCAGCCCAACAAAAAAACAAAGAGAGCCCCACAAGTAGCCTGCCATTGTAGCACATCAAAAAAATTGAGAAAGGGGTCCTCAACCTCCCTTTAGATGCCAAAGAAGATCCTCCCCCATGCACATTTAGGGGGGCATAACCCCCTCCTTCTCTACCTTTCATGACATATGGCGGGCAGATCACCACCATGGGCCTTGTACCTGCACATATGACCCAAGAAAAGAAGAACCAAAAAGGTTGCAACGAAAACTTCCCAAAAACAACAAAATGACGATTTTCCATTATTGTTTTTTATCTGATTCTTGCAAAAGAAAAGTTTCATTTAAAGAGAAAACACATCAAAATTTCCAAGTGTCTATCCATAAATTTTCCTTCTTATACTTTTTCTTTTGGCTAGATTTTATCCCATTTTCTCACTTCCTACCATAATCCATTCCATATACATGAACGTGTACGTACATAAGTATTTGCATCATAATGTACACCTTCATTTGTTTGCACATCTTCATATGAATTGGGTCATAGCCATAGACATATTCTCACACTTGGATAATCATACTCTCATATAACCACACATGTTCATGAGTTAGCACATCTCCTAGGGAGCTAAAGATTTAGATAAACATATTTATGTTAGAATCCACACAATTTCCCTTTATAGTCATAACACTATATAAAAACATCACATGAGTACAACAAAAAGATGTGGAATTTGCTGAGTAACAGACCCATACACATATTAAAAAATTACTTTATCTATGTATAGATACTTCTTAGTCCCTTATACATGCTATTTTCATTCTCTTTTCTCTCTCCCTCTCTCTTACCATTTGAATTCTAACAGCCATGGGGTACTCCAACAATTTTCTCCAAGAAGAAGATGTAACAATAACGGAATCACTCACAATGAATATTTTTTGTCTTGAAATGACAATATTGATGTCCAAGTAGGTGGTTCATTCTTTCCTTGTGATCCAATATCTACTATTCATTTTACATTCCAGTATTCATCTACTATTTTTTAGGAGAAAAACAAGCAATACCATCATTTGAAGCTCTTTCATCTAGAGTGGGATGACACAGGCATCATATTCTTCCAATGAGGTATTTATTTTTCTTGATTCTCATATTTGCAAAAGAATGAAACCAATATTTCCCTTGCATAGGTAATTCATCTAAGAAATAAGTGCTTCATCAACACCAAAGAAGCACTTTAAGTTGTTAAATAGTTTTCCTTCTTTTCAAAAGAATGACACCAATATTACACAGTCTGGATAGGCAAATGTGTGTGAAATAATTTCTCCATGCTTATAGAAGCTATTCATTAGGAAGATGAATTATAAAGAGGACATGATTAATATTGCTACAAAATATTTAGACATAAAAGAAAATATGCCTAGGTATGTTTAGCATGCAACCATGACTAAGGAGTCAATGAGGAAATCATATCCTTAGTTGATGAAGAACTCATTTACATATGCTTTTGTTTGTAAAAAACAAAAATAGATAAATTTTTAATCTATAGAGGCTTTAAAAAATAGGAGAGCTTCAAGGAACCATCATGGAACATAAGAATATTCCAACATCACATCAAGTAGAGGCTAGAAAGTCACTACTATAAGTTCAAAGCACTACCTACATATGAGAAAAGAGAGAAAATAAAACCTATGCCATAAATTGTGCCACAATGTCAATCAAGGCATACATGTAAAATAAATAAAAATTATCAACCACATCATAGATCATATGTAGCACAACCTAAAGTTGCTCCTAATGTGAAAGCAACAAAAAGTGAGGAAACATTATAGATCCTTTGTGCTCCAAAGTTAATGCACTAGACTATGGATATAATCGATTGCACTTCAAGCCATCCAAGAGGAAGTAGATGCATTCCTTACTTCTATTTTGAAAGATGTTACCTTGTGTGTAGCTTATGTGAAGATGATGACTATACAACCAAAGAAACTAGATGGGACCATACATGATTATGTAATCATTCTTGTTGAAGATATCATTTTACAAATGCATACTTGGGGAATGCATTGTAAATGGTATGGTGCAAAAATGGGGTCTAGAGCAGAGTGCTCAAGGGTGTGCTGACAAAGATGTTTCCTAATCTATCATTGTTATAGTGTTGCCAAAGTAGGGGATTCTTACCCTGGTGAATGGCCGATCGATGTTCATCTCTTTGTGTTGTACTCCCATCATGGTGATTAACCATGGGCTTGTCCTTTGTTGTGGATGGATGTCCTTGTTGATGACTCACTGATGAGATTCTTGGATCGCTTGGTCCTGTTTCTTTTTCTCTATTTTCTCCCTTTTTTTTTCTTTTTTTTTCTTTTTTTGAGAAACAATCTCACAAACAAGAAGACAGTGGTTAGTAGCAATAAATTATTTTACATATGTCAAGTGTGTCTCATGTGCCTGGGATTTCTCAATTGTGTCTATGCACGGCCATGTAATCTGGCCCTATATTAATGCATGCTTTGGAAATGCATGGCCTAAATGGTGCAAAAGACAAGGTTATGCCAAAAGCACATGGTTGTTGCTCATCGAGGCTTTCAATGTTGCTGGTGGACGTTGATGCAGTTTTTGTTGGAGGTAGCCAGTGGATCTTGAAATGATGTGATCAGTCGATGGTGAGATGACAACTGACAATTCCTCCCTTTGGATGGTTGCTGAAACTTAGTGTCCAATGTGGTTGGCTCTTCAGTTCTATGGAAGTTACTAGTACTTTGGGCTTCTTGGCTTCTTTGTTGAGACCTTTTGCATGGTGGAGAGCATAGGCCTTTGTGCATGTAAGAGTGCTTTGGGAACCCACATATGTAATTGCCCTTGTTGAGCTGCAGCTAATTTTTTTGGTACCCAAATTTGTCGAAGACCTTTTGGTTGAGTTGGTCTTGGTTGCTTGGTTCTTGTCTTCCCATGGTTGGCTTGCCTGGGTGGGAATTGTGTCGGCATGGATAGTGGTTGCTCTCCTTTTTGTACCCAAATCTGGTTTATGCCCAGAACTACTTTACTCTTGAAGGCTCTTTGTCTATTTGATATACCGGTTTTCTTGTACTGTTTCGCTTGCTTCTGAGGTTGAACTATTGTGGATGCTTTACTCTTCAAAAATGAAGGAGGTTCTGGTTGCCTTTGCAACTGTCCTTCCATGATTAAGTCCTTCTAGATCATAGAGCTTTTGACACATACAACATCTTGTTCGTGAAGATTAGTCTTAGAGGAACTAAGAGAGTGTGTGGTGCCATGATCTGTGAGCATGTAGTTCTTTAATTCTAATGTAATGCATTGTTCATGTACCCAAACTTGAAGAAGTTGGCTTCTTCTTTTCAAGTTGACTGCATGGTCATAAATCCAATCTTGACCCAAGACAAGTGGCTCTGTAAGGTCCTCATCATGACACACTAGAATTTTGACTTTCATTGGAACATCGTGAAGGTAGATGGGAAGTTCCACCTCTCCCAAACAAGGGTTTTCCACACCTCCCAAACCTATGAGATAGGCTTCTATGCACTTGATGTTCAATTGTAGGTCTTGGCAGTATGAAAGTCTAACTGCACTAGTTGCTGCACTTGAGTCAACCAAGGCTCTCACAGTCCTTACACTCTTTCCTCGTCCTACCTCCACGATCACAAAGGGGCGTCAATCGATTATGCGAGAAGTAATTATGCCTGATTTTTGGCACATGTCCACGTGATATTTTGGGGCTTTCTATTTGACATCTAGGCCTATTCACCTTAACTTATTTTGTTTAATGTGCTCTCTAGCCTCTACCTCTGCTTCTTCTCTGGCCCTCAAGTCTTCTTCTTTTCGCTTCTTAGTAATGTTGAGTCTCATTAACATATCCTCTGTAAGAGGTTCTTGATACAGCTTGACTCGACATCCACTAATATAGTTTGGCAAGATGTCATCTTCTGGAGTGGCCAATTGAACTACACCGCTAGTGTAAATTCTATTAATGATCATGGGTCCATATCCTCGTTTCTCCAATTTGAGGGTATGCTAATTTAGTGTATACACCAACATGAGATCTCCTTCTTTCAATCCTTTATCCTTGATGTGTGCATCAAAGTATGCCTTTTGTCTTTTCTTTGCAGCATAGATGCCTGCTACCGCTCGTAGCCTCATCTCACCTAAACATTCTAGATCAAAGATCCTAGAGGACAATTCATGTCCATTCCACTCATGCTCTTGTGCTACTTTTAATGTTGGGATTAGGAAGTCCAACGGTAGCACAACATTCTGTCCGAAGACCATCTGAAATGGGGTGGCATTGAGTACCGTATAGGCAACTCAATAAGCCCAAACAACATGATGAAGTTGTTTGTCCCGATTAGAGCATTTATTATTTACCAGTTTTGTCAATACGTTGCATAGGATCTTATTTGTGATCTTGGCTTGTCCGTTAGCTTGTGGATGATAGGGGGCAGACTTCTTATGAATTACCAAGAATTCTTAGAGAAGGTTTTCAATAACTTCGTTCAAGAAGTGCGTACCTCTATCACTTACTAACTCTATTGGTAACCCATATTTGGTGAACACGTTCTCAAATAAGATCTTAGCCATCATTTGAGCATCATTCTTTGTTGTGGCTTTTACTTCTACCCACTTTGCAAGGTAATCTGTGACTACAATAATGTATTCCGCATGGGAGTTTCTTGTTGGGGGGTTAATGGGACCTACAAAGTCTATACCCCATTTTGAAAATGCACGTCCTGTTAAAGATCAATGTACAAGCTCATTTTCATATGAGCCATGCTTGGATAAATTTACCAAATATAAAGATAAAGAAAAAGTGGAGGAAAAAAGGAAAAAATAATAAAAGAAAAAGCCTAGTCAAAATTCATGATGAGTAAGAGATACAATATCTTGCCTTGTAGTTAGTAGCATGTAGTGGAGAAAGTGGTGAGTTAAGAAGGAGGCACAAACTTCTTCACATGCTCATTGGTTATAAAAGTGAAGTGGGAGCACATTCAAAATAAGGAGAGAAAGAGGCAAGAGCTCCCAGTAGTCGGATCTGGCCATTTTGTCATTTTGGCTTCCCTTAAGACTCCTTCCAGCCGCACGTCAGTTTGTACATAGCTCTATTGGAGAGCTCATATATCCGTGCATATGTAACCATTTTGTGCGTTTAAACATTCATTGGAGAGCTTATCTTGTGTAATTTTTGCATACTAAATATCTCATTGAAAGCTTATGTAATTTGTGAGATATCAGTGAAAGAGTGAAGTCCAGTTTTTTAGTATACCTGTGTAGATAGGTAGTCTATTTTGGTTGGTTATGTTTCCCGCCCAAAACATATCAAAATTGCATGATTTTTGTCTTCTTGGAAAGCTCTTGGCATCTACTTTCATTGTCCCAAATATCTCATTGAGATCATTTATAATCTGTGAGATATCTATCAGATAGTAAAGTCCAGTTTTACAGTGTACTTATGTGTGCAGGTGGTCTATCTTGGTGAGTTGACTTTCCTGATCAAAACTCATCCAAATTACTTGTTTTTTATCTTTTTGGAAAGCTATTTGTGTCTACTTTCTCTATAACAAATATCTTTCTCAAAGGATATATATTCAGAGAGTTATCAATCCGAGAGTGAAGCTCAGTTCTTTAGCATATCTGTGTGGACAGGTAGTTCATCTTTGACAGTTGTGTTTCCTAATCAAAACTTGTCCAAATTAAGTCATTTATAGTTTGTTAGAAAGCTCTCTTTGTCTACTTTGATTGAATAAAGTCTCAAGTCCATTTGAGTTTTTTATTGAGAGCAGCAAGCTATCTAAGGTGCAGATGTTTGTCCAAGTGCTGGACATACAAGGGCTCACTACACACTTCCGTTGCGCATAGGAGAACTCATTCTCCACAGTTGGTATCAGAGCGAACTTGGTGCTGAAGCTTCATCATCAGAGCTGGAGTTGAAGCAAAGCAAGAGGAGCTACAAAACAAGAGGGAGCTTCACAAACGCAAGAGCAAAGGACTATAACTATTCGAGGTAACTCTCAAAGTCTTTGATACTCTTCAATGGCTGACTTGGGTCAACAAGTAGAGAAGTTGGACAAGGATAACTATCCCGTGTGGAAGTTTAGAATGACCAAACTAATGGGCAAAGGCTTATGGGGTATTGTGAGCGGCGATGATGCTCAACCTCAAATCAATCAAAGCTATGGCCACCGAAGTCCAAAGGAGGCAAGCAAAAGAATGGGAAGAGAGGAATAGGAGAGTCATGTTCCTCATTTCGCAAGTCATTACGAATGCCATGGTAGGTCATATTCAACATCTAGAGAAAGCTAAGGATGCTTGGGAAGCTCTTGAAAGGATGTATTCAACAAGTACCAAAGCTAGGAAACTTCAACTCAAGAAGGAGTTGAACACAATCAAGAAAAGTTCGAGTCAATCCATAGTTGAATATACGTTGAAGATTAAGGAGCTAAGCGATGCTTTAGTTTCTATTGGCACACCGGTTGAAGACGAAGATCTTGTGTGTTATACTCTCAATGGCTTGAGAGAAGATGAAAGATGGAAGCCGTTTATAACTTCCATTAACTTGAAAGATGTATATCCAGATTTTGAACAACTAATCCCTCATCTTGTCACAGAAGAGCTTAGCTTCGGTGGTCCCAAAGGAAAGGACAGCCACAACCAAATGTTATACGCAGGTCAAGGTAAAGGAAGAAACTCAAGAGGAGGCTCAAGAGGAAAAGGAAGAGGTCACAGCCACTCCAACTACAATCAAAACAATTTGGAAGACAACAAGGATGCATCAAATGCCAACACACAAGGAAGAGGTCGAGGTAGAAGTAGAGGAAGAGGCCGAAGCTCCTACAATTCTCATAAAAGGTACGACATACTATCATTGTGGTAAAGTAGGACACTATGCTATTGATTGTTGGCTGAAGAATGGAAGACCAAATGGAGGCAATCAAAGGAACCAAAGCAACTATGCAAGCACCTCAAGTGAAGGAAGCAAGGACACACTACTTGCAATGAGACATGAGTATAGAAGCTCTTGTGAAGATGACAAAAAATGGTACATTGATTCAGGTTGTAGTAACCATATGTCATGCCAAGGAAGTTTGTTCACTAATCTACAGGTACCAAGTGGAAAAGGATGTGTTGAAAGAGGTGATGATACTCAACACATGATTGAACACATTGGAGATATAAGGCTTGGAGATACAAGCAGAGCAAAGGTACTATCTAATGTTCTTCATGTTCCTACAATTTAAAAGAACTTGATTTCAATAGGACAAATGGTAGAGAAGGGTTATCATGTCATATTCAATGAGAATGGGTGCTTCATAAAGAATCCAAAAGAAGGCTTCAAGGTCATTGCTCGAGGTAGAAGAGAAGGAAGGATGTTCACTTTGGATGTCCAACATCCACATGGAAAGGTCATGTACATTCAATGTGGGAACAAGAAGATTTCAGAGCTGGACTTATGGCACAAAAGAATAGGACACATCAACATTCCAAAGCTGAAGGACATGAGCAAACATGAAGTGGTAAGAGGTCTTCCAAAATTTAATAGCATTGGACTACATGAGTTATGTGAAGCTTGTCAACTAGGAAAGCAAACGAGACAGCCATTCAAGAGGAGAAATTATGTGGCTCCAAATGTCTTGGACTTGATACATACGGATGTATGGGGACCGACCCAAGAGGCATCAATGGCTGGTAATAGATTTTTTGTCACCTTCATTGATGATCACTCAAGAAAGGTATGGATGTTTTATATGAAGCAAAAATCAGAGGTGTTTTCTATATTCAAAAGATTCAAACTTGAAGTTGAAAAGGAAACAGGAAGGTCTATCAAAACCTTAAGGTCCGATGGTGGAGGAGAATACTTCTCCAAAGAATTTTCAGATTTTCTACAAGAGAATGGGATCAAAAGGAAATTCACTTGTAGGTATACACCACAAC
Organism: Ceratopteris richardii; assembly: GCA_020310875.1. Lineage (NCBI taxonomy): Eukaryota > Viridiplantae > Streptophyta > Polypodiopsida > Polypodiales > Pteridaceae > Ceratopteris > Ceratopteris richardii. The sequence continues at coordinate 150,651,964 of CM035427.1, read as the reverse complement.
AAAATGGAGTAGCTGAGAGGAAAAATAGGCAAATGGTTGAAATTGCAAGATGCATGCTCAATGAGATGAACGTACCATTGTACTATTGGGCTGAAGCTACCACAACCGCCATTTACTTGATGAACAGGTGCACAACATCGGGAATACATCACTTGACTCCTGAAGAGGTATATTTCGGTAAGAAACCTGATCTTACACACCTCAAAGTGTTTAGATGTGTTTGCTTTGTTCACATTCCACAAGAAGTTAGAACAAAGATGGAACCAAGGTCAGAAAAATGCATTTTCATCAGCTACTCGACGGAGCAAAAAGGATACAAGTGTTACAACCCTAGAACAAAGGAATTAAGAGTCTTGCGAGATGTGGCTTTGATGAACTAAGACCATGGTATGAAGATAAAGGAAAGGAAAAGGTTCTTGAAGAAGATTGTGATGATTATGCAGGAACAAATCAAAGAGAAGTTCAACAATCAAGCACAAAGGCTTCAGGTCCAGAGGCATCTACATCAAATGAAGAATGTTCAACATGGAGGGGGATTCATTCTTTGTCTCCAAATTCAGCTCATAGTAGAGCCAAAGAGGCAAGTGCTACTCCAAACAGTGAGGTAGATGCAAGTGAAGAAGAATATGAAGAAGTAATCACTCCGATGGTAAAGCTAAATAGGTTAAAGAAGCAACTCTCCGAAGGCAATGAAAGAAGATCTTCAAGGACAAGGTATCCAACTCAAAGGTTGAGGTATGATAGTTTTATGGCGACACATTTTGCATACATGATGCAGGTTATCAAAGACAAAGAGCTTGAGACAATATTTGAGTATCTAAAGGTTTCTACTAAGGTACTCTGAAGTCACATTGGTAGGTGTAGAGAAGGATTATTGCAATACTACCTCACCTTTGGAGAATATCCAAACATCTCCTCATAACATGAAGCAAATCTTATGAAGAATAGTGAGAACCAAAAAGGTAACCAACCCTCTACCTTCTATATAGATAAAAATAAAGGCAAGGAAAACAAAGGGAAAGGAAAAGAAATCTGATGATGAAGGAATTATCTCTCAAGCGAATTTTGTACGTAGAGGTAGAGGCTCAAGAGGAAGAGGAGGTAGACATGGTAGCGGAAGAGCTCAAAGCTCATTCACCCTGTGCTATACATTAGGGTAGAAAACACCCAAAAAAGGGCCGTTTTGCTAATGATAGATTAAGAAAATTGACAAATAGGGTCTTTCCACGTGTACAAGAATATAACATTCTTGTCTCTTTCAATCCTATGAAGAAATGCTTTTTTTAAGAAAATATGCTTAAAAGCACCGCAAAAGTGATGGAATTTATTATTCAGTGTAAATTTTTTTGATTTCATACAAAAAAAGATATTTTTGCACAACACACAATGCAAATCCTCGAATTTCCAAGAGAGAAATGAGTTTTGAAGATACATAATATTTTTGGGTTCATGAAATTCAATGATATTTTTGTCACAATTGATACATCAAATCAAAAGATTGTGACTTGATTCCACGTGTATAGAGTTTTTTTGTCTATAAATACTCATGAAGTTTGTGAATCTTAGTTTCCCACTTTGAGCATTCTCTACTATTTGTCTGAGTGCTGAAATGGCTTCTACTTCTTGTCATCCTTCCAATCGTCTAACCTCATATGAGGTTTATAACAGAAGAGAGGATTCTTTATGGAAAACCTTTTTTGTGAAGTTAAATGATTGAGTGACTATGCTTCCTAGTTGCAGAGGTGCCCATAAAGTCACTAACAGAGACAACACAAAAAACCATTGGAAAGCTCGTATTCTTAGTTACAAATTGAAGAGACATGGTTGGTTTGGAAAAGTTCAACGTGTGTACAAGACTAAGGATTTGGTGCTAGACAATCATCTACAATTCCCGTCATACTATAAGTGAAGTTTAGCAATGCTCTTTTATCAAGTTCAATTGTTTTTGTATTACAAGATGTATGTTTTTGTATTGCAGATATTTTTCCTTTTCCAATATTCTAGAGTGGCAACATGTTGAATGTTTAATAGAAACATTCAAAGTCCTTCATAAGGATTATGCACAAATTATGTATGCAAAAAATGTGTGCAATTTTTCAATAGCATTCAATTATTTGTCTATTTTGCAGATTATCAGGTGCCATCAGGGAGGATTGCTTATGGAAATCTTGTACATCTACCTGCTCCTTGCATCTCTTCATTAGATTGGGATGATCCTAATCACTCAACAGTTTCAAGTTTTTTATGCAAAATGAAAGATGACATCCAAAGGGCAATGTCAACAAGCCCAATTTCTCGAAGGATAAAGATTCAATGGGTTTTTCCTATTCACAGTTTTGTAGCATGTTTTAAAAACATGTTCTTAGAGAAAAAAAATGTGGTTGAATAAGAGAGTTTCAATTTTAGAGATTGATGATGTTTTAGGTAGGGAATGGGATAACAAAGGAGTTCAAAAGTTAGGAGATATCATTTTATGTAAAGTTAGTCCAAATTATCTTTTAATTTCATATGAGGTATCTTGACAATCATTTTTTTAGGATATGATTACAAAAGGTAGAAAAAAGCTTCGACTCTGGATACCCTTGGATTCAGAGGAGAGCTGTCCAAAATTTGAGTTAGAATTATTGATTCATCCAGATTTTCAACTTAGGAAAATAATTTTCACTACAAATTGGAAACTCAAAAATGTAACGGAGATCCTAGAGTTCCTTGATGAGGTTTCACCATAGTTGAGATTCTCAATTGATGGTGCAATGGTAAATATTAGATCAGAGAAAAAACTATCTTGCATTACTTTCCTACCACCCAAGGTAATCAAGTTCCAACCCTTAATAATGTAACCAGTCTTGACCTTTTTCTTCAACCAAAATTGTTGGAATGGAAACAAATATATTGATGCTAAATACACTTTTCTTTTTATGAAGACTCATCATATACATATTGGCTTTGTTTGCAAACACTTTTATCATTTCTTGGTTAGGATAAGGAATACCTCCATGCAAGTGATTAGCTAACATGCTGATCACTAAATACATCTCTTTTTTATGTTAACTCCTCATATTCATATTGGCATTGTTTTGGTTTATATCATCACTCTTTTAAGGTTTCTATTGGGCAAATAATTTTATCATTGGTATGTTAGGTTAAAGAATATCTCCATTGTGCAAGGACTTTTATCATTGTCTCAAACATGCAATTGTTGTGCAAGGTTTCTATTGTCCAAAGAAATTATATTGGTCAAGATAAGGATAAGAAGTTCTCCATGTTACTGATTAGTTATATAAAGCACTAAGGTAGGAATATTACAAAGGGAGGAAGCTTGGAGGAAACAACTAATTAAAGAAATAAGAGGCAATGAAGGTTCTCTGAAGGCCCTTATTGCTTGAATTGGTCGTCTTTCTTTTTTATGTTAATGGGCCATGTATGAAAAGGCATGACAGATTCAAGTGATAAGGGCCATTTGAAGTTCTCAGACTGCTCTCTTCTCTTAAATTGGTTGTGCATCTTGTGTGAGTGATAAAGAAAGTTTAAGAGCATCAATGATTACGAAATGGAGAAGATTGGAGGACATGACCAATTCAAGTGATTAGGGGCATCAAAGGTTCTCCGAGTGCCCTAATTGCTTGAATTGATCGTGTCCTCCAAGTTTCGATTCAGATATCATCAAATCATGATATAGCATAAAAATGTAGAAATTAATGATAAACAACGTATAATCTTAGTTGATCTCATGAATAAGGGACACACCATAGCTTATATTTTAGACGAAAATACTACCAACATTAATAAGGTGAACCACATTTCTTTGTAGAAACATGAGTTACAAAAATTATCTTCCACATAAATATAGAATGACATCATTTACCAAAATGTTGGAAGTCCATGGGCTTATAGTCAAGATGTAATCCTCGATACAAAACTCTATACATTTTTGGAACCTTCACCTTTGTGCTTATTCTTCTTCTTTTTGGAACCTTCACTTTTATGCTTATTCTTTGGGACATGCTTCAATGGAGAGTGAACATGAGTTCCTTTCTTCTTATCTTCAGTCTTCTTATGTTTTGGTGGTGGAGGTGGTGGAGGAGAGTCTAAATCATAAGGATAGATACCATCTTTTACAATGGCATGAATTGCTTTTTCTCTGAACAAAAGGATCCATGCATCTGGATAGCTAGATAGATTTAGAGTAGGATTGTAAAATCTCTGCTCTAAGAACCTTATTGCATTGGCAATTTCTCTCCATCCACATGATCTACTTTCTTTCCGTAGTGGCACATGAATTCGCATATAACCAAACATTTTTTCTTCATTTACTTTGCTTGGGTATTTTTGATCAATGTTTCATTTTCAAAACTTTTGTGGCACCGCAAGGCTAAATAAATATGAGAATGCATGGCAATGGAAGTGTACAAGAACTTACATAAGAGCAATGGAAGTGTACAAGAACTTATAGCTTGTAGTTCCCATGCTGTGATTAGTGTTTCTCCATATAATAAACTTCTAGATCTTATGGTTCAAGAGGGATTGAGGGAGAATCATTATCCGAATGCAATGAGAATCTTCAATCCTACCTTTGACTTTGAAGCACTTGTGGAGAAAAGCAAGACATTTCTTATGGATGAATGGGAGACCTTGATTATGATAGTAAATGGACAAGAAGTTATAATCTCTAGCAAAACTTATATCCACCCAATCACTTTTGGGAAGGATACTTTGGATAGGGCCAAAATCACTAGAAAATATAGCAAGATTTCCCCATTGCCAAACAGGATATAACTTTGATAAGAACATAAAGACAATTGCTGTTTACTACCCTTGAGCATAAGGTTTCTAATTTGGCTCGATCATATCTCAATTGAGAAGAATCAAGAAAAGGACCATGATGAGGAGAAAGGGGCATCCCTAGATGTTTCTCTTGAGAAATATTCAAAAAGTCAAGTCAGGGAGATTGTTCAAGAGATTAACCTCCAAGTAGAAGAAGAAGAGGTTAGAAACTTTGATGTTGCTACTTTTGAAGCAGAGATTATCATAAGAGAGACAAAAAAACATGTGAAAATCTAAGAGAAATCACTCCTTCTCCCAAATATCCCATGTTAGTTTATCTTTGGGAAGGACTTTGTTCCTCTATATTGCATTCAAGAGCTCTTCAATATTAGAGTAGACTATTGCCTTGCTACTATAGTTGAATTAGAAGAAGTTGCAAGGAGGTTTATAAATGGGAAGGAAAAATGTGAAGAGGAATTTCTAAGCCTAGACTTATCCTTGTCAAATAAAGAACTCAAAGACTTGTCCAAAACTCTCTCATGCTGCTATGAAAGAGTGCTTTCAGAGAAGCCAACCCTTGTAGATGAATATTTTGATTAGTGGCAAAAAGATTTGGGGATTTACTCATTTGGATGAGGATATTCATTTGTGGAGGTAACTGAGGAAAAAGGAACAATAAGGATCAAAGAGAAAGAACTGATCCAGGAGGAAGATGAGGTCAAGGTATGTCCAGATAAGAAAATTGTGAGACACAACAGATTCAAGCGATTAGGATCATGGGAGAATTTTTGATGAGCCTATTTGCTTGAATTGATCGTGTCTAGATTTGTTTTTTTAATGGCTTTTTTAGGTTGTCCCTTATGTAATATAAGCTAATTTACATCTATTTGTATTGATAAGGATCATTTGGAAGACATGATCGATTCAAATGATTAGGCCCATCCGAGACTTTCTAATGAGCCTCTTCTCTTGAATCAATCATGTCATCGATTTCTCACTTTCATGAGTTATTTTCCTCATCCAATACCTAATTCCTCATATTCTTAGTTTTCATTTCACAAAAGGGTCAAGTTTACCAGTTTTTGTAATGGTAATGATGATCTTCATCTCATTCAAGCAATTAGGCTTATCCAAGCCTTTTGGATGAGCTAGCTCGCTTGAATTGGTCGTGTCGTTGTTTAGTTAAATTACTTAGAGATTTTCATTTGCTTCTTATTAAAGGCCTTTATCTTTCAATATCAATATATGTTGGCATGAAATTACCATCATTTGTAATGATTATGATGTACGAACAATTCAAGTGATTAGGCCCATCCAAGATTTCTTGAGGAACCTAGTCACTTGAATTGGTCGTGTCCTACATTCATTTCAGCGATTGTTTTTCCTTACAGCTTCAATTGTGTCCCGAGTCATTCAAAGTTGTTTTGCTCTCTTTAATCTTGCTTTGTCATTGTTTCCACAGTTATCTATATTGGATGAGGACAATTATCTTCATAGGGGTAAGGGCACAAGGAAAGCTATAGAGAGTAAAGGAAAAGCAAAAGTGGATATAGATTCAGTCATTCATTATCTTCCAAAGTTGAATAGAGATTTATTCGATGTTGTACATAAGCAGTATAGTGAGGACCCTGATTTTGCATTATTCTCTTTGAAGACTCTTTCAAAGTATATGGGCTTTTCCTCACTACCCTTTAATGCATATAGGATTTTAATTCTTGAGAGAACAATAACATTCAGGATTTTTGTCTATGTTGTAGGGCTCAATGCTTCTAGAGCTGGATATTTCCTCTATTATTCAAGCTATGCTATGGCTACAGAGGTCTCATATGTACAAAGTATTGTTGGCTACAAGAGAAAGGAGTTCCTTAGATATAGAGGAGATTTTCCAGAGTGAAGCTCGTTCAAAAGACTGAAAGAAGAATATGTATTTCATGTAAAAAAATTCATGAGTTCAGAAACTATATATACATCCATATGTATTTTTTGGCTAGAAGAATTGTAAAAGATATTCTAAATATTATAGCTTTAACTCGAATGAAATCTCATTCTTTTTTGTATTTAATCCATATGTCCTAAAGGAAATGACACCTGGTGATACTCCTTATTGACATGATCTGTAAAGTTTATTTGGTGATGATATCTAGCATGTGCTCCTTTGTAATTGTTTTCTAAAGAACCAATCAAAAAGCTCTTTGAAAGCATTACTTTTTGTGACTCCTCCCTTTTTTTGGATCTATAGAAGATTGTTCTTGCTTGATAATGAGATTATTCCATGCCCTAGGTGTTCCATGTGGCAAGTTTTTCCTTTTCGACAAAGAATGGACCATGCAGAAGAAGAATATGCTATAAAAACATAAGGTAAAAACACAAAGAATGGACCAAGTAAATAAAACGAATGGTGGAGTAGATAATTTCTTTGAAGCTCACCAAGTAGTAAGTTATGTCTTTGACACTCCATGCCTCTATGATTGTTTCTATAAGTTCTATGATTGCCCTTCTGAATTTAGTCACATGGGTATGAGATGTTATTTGTTGCCTCATGAGCTTCAAAAGTTTATCTAGTTCGACCCACACATCCATTCTTTTTTTTATATTTTTGGATTTCTTTTTAATTTGTGGCAACCTTGCAAAACTGTTTCCAACAATTCCAAGAATAACCACTTAAGTGTTTTATGATTCTCAGATGGAACTTCAGCACACCCAACCCACCTGTAGAGCAGGTGGAAGATGTTTTGTTCCTTTGCTAAGAACCACTTGGGATCCGGATATTTTCAAAAGTGAACCTTGAGACCTTGGGGGGGGGGGGGGGGGGGGTCTTTGGCCACCTTGGGCAACCCTCACTCTAGGGGCTTGGTAGCACTCCCTAGGCCACACCCTACGTTTTCCAACATCGAGAAAAGGTAAACAAGTCAAGAACATGCAAAGATAATCGAAGCAAAGGCTCTTGAGCACAAGTGGATGCAAATTGGGTAATCCTTAACCCTATAAGTCTATGGCAGAAACGAACACTCTGCAGGAGAGAGCTCTGGTCTTTTTGCTCCATGGAGGGACCCTTCGCCCATATGACCCTCTTTGAGAAGTTGAAATTCTCATTTGATAAAGAACCACTCTTCTCTTTATTTCTTCAAAGTATGAAACTTGGGCGCCTTGAATTTAGGAACTCAACAAGTGGTTTTATTGTAAATCATGGAATCAGCAAGTTTGGCGACGCCTTCACTTATCCACAATAGTTTATGGGGCGAGGCGACGCCCATATGGTGAGATAGAAGGGAGAAAAGGCAACGCCCATATGGTGAGATAGAAGGGAGAAAAGGCGACGCCTGTCTAGCTTATGGGGCGACGCCCATATGGTGGGGGTAAGGAGAACTTAGGCGACACCTTGAATGCTTGTCATACCACTTGTGCTAATTGGGCGACCACCCATGGAGACTTACTACAAAGCAAGGCGACTACCGCTTTTGTGCTAATTGGGCGACCACCTATTTTCTCCCAAACCTCTCCAAAGGCGATCACTCGCCTTCTACATGCACATGGGAGACCCTCCTCCTCTTGAACCATCCCAAGTGGGCGAGCCTCCTCCTAGTCACCAAGAAACTTGGGCGACCCTCCTCCTCTTGAACCATCCCAAGTGGGCGAGCCCCTTCTTAGTCAACTATATGGACACTTGGGCGACCCTCCCCCTTCTCCTCCTGAACTCCAACTTGGCGACCTCTCCGACCTTAGAACCTCCTTCCACCCACAGCTTTTCTCCCAACCCTCTCCAAAGGTGATCACTCGCCTTTGCATGCACATGGGCGACCACCAACTTTCGGGCTTCTCAAATCTAGGCGACCACCAACTCTAGCAAGTCAAGGAGGCGACGACCAACCACTTTCGGTATAATATGGGGCGAGGCCACCAACCACTCTTGGCTAACTCCATATCATTGGGCGACTATGTGATGACATCCTTGGAGGGCGACTACCGACTACCGACTTATGACGGGCTCCACCATGAGGTGGAATATATATTGTTAATGATATGTCAGAGTGAAAAGTAATGCAGGGAATATCGCCACTAAGCTTTGGCGGTGTCAGAAGCTAAAATTGGGGGCCTTATTGAAGTTGGCTACCATCCTCCACCTCTGGACCACCACTTTGGCGCGTGCGGCACTTAAGCCTGGAATTTGGCAAGGCCACCCTTGGCCACTCTGGAGTCTATATAAACAGATGTTTGGCACTCATTTGGGGGCTGAATCCGATGTAATCTGAATCGTGTGGGCTATTGCGTATCATCGCTATCATCATTTGTTGATGCTAGTTGAGGCTATTTTTTTGGTCTACTCTCTGCACTCTGTTGCTACAGGCACACTGTGGGAGGTCACTCTGTGATGAGTATACAGAGCGTGGGCCTCCAGTGGAGTTGCTGATTAGCATTACAGGGTGATTGAGTGGCTTGGATCTAGTCATTGGCATGCATCAGTGAATTTCTTCAGGATCAAGTCATCATCTTTATTGTATTCACTTTGTTGGTCTCACTCTTGTATTTTTGCTAGTTAGTTTTGGAATGGCATGCTAGTCCACTGTTACATCCTTTTGTAGTATTTTAGCTCTCTGTAATCATTTTCAAAGTTACGAAGTGATTTCCTCTCTCAAGAGCACTTGTCATTGATCCTTTCTCTATAACTGTACATTTTCACTTCTATTGGTTTTCTCTGTTATCAGTGAAGGTACATGCACACAAGAATGTCACAGGGTATACTTCCCTAAGGAGAACCCCCCTTGAGTAGACGGAGTACTGGAAATGTATACAATTTGATATTGTTGAAAGTGGATACCCCGGTACCTCCTCTACAGTTTGGCACACCCGGTGGGATACTTGCATTTTTGTGTGAGGTATTTAGTGTGCACTATATAGTTGTTGTTGCATTAATTTCTTGATTTTTTGCATTTTGTGAGTGGGTACATGACCCACACTCGAGTAGACAGAGAACCCCTTCGTGTACAAAAGAGCCTCAAGAAGTGAGCTCTACCTTCGAAGAAGCACCAGTGCCAATGGAGGAACTTTCTCATTTACTCTCTAGGTTGAACATCAAGTTCCCTACATTTAAGGGTTTGGCTTATGAGGATGCGGATGACCACGTGAGGAGATTCGTCTCATTATGCCGTGGACGAGGATTGCAGAACCGAGAGGATGCAATGTTGGTACTCTTCCCATCTACATTGGAAGGCCTTGCAGACAAATGGTATAGTCAATATGCAGATGGACACTTCACTACATGGGAGGCACTGAAGACGGCATTCTCGCAGACATTCCGACCAAGCAACTCCTCTGAAAGAGCTCTAGATCAGCTGGAGAACCTAAAATTGAGATCAGGTGAATCCTTTCATGAACTTCACACTAGAACAAAAGCACTTGTTTCACGTCTGCCACATGCTCCAGGTGATTTCTTGGTAAAAAAATGGATAGAGAAAGCTCTGCCCAAGTCATCTCAGCAGAAGCTTCGTGAATCTCTTAGATTGGATGCAACACTTGATGATTTTGTTGCAACTGCATCGCGCATTGAGGAGGCTAGACTACATTTTGAAGGGGAGGCCCAACCAAATTATGCATCAGACTTGGATCCTATCGGGCAACTCAGGAAGGAGTTGGAAGCCTTAAGAATGCAGCAAAGTCGCCAAGAAGAGAAGGTCGTGCCGCCGCCCCCGCCCCACATTGTTGATGAAGTAGCTCAACTTCGTCGTGAGCTCGAAGATTTGCGGACTACACAGGACATACGAAGACAGGTTTGGTGTACAATATGCAGCAATAGTGGACATTCCAATGTTAATTGTCCTAACAAGGTCAGTTGTCAATTCTGTGGCAAAGATGGTCATGAAGCTAGAGACTGCTACTACCTCGAGGGAGCACAACAACGAGGTAACCATCAAGCTTTGGATTCATATTATGCTAGTACTTTGAATGCACCTAACAGAGAAGAGACCCGTCCTACTCGGCCTAGATATAATAGGCCACTCATGTGTTATCGTTGTGGTGAGTATGGCCATATGCAAAACAAGTGCTCCCTACCAGAAGGTGCACCTCCCTGTCAGCATTGTCCAGATGCTAAAGATCACTACACCAGAGATTGCCCAAGGAGCCGCCCTCCTCCAATGCACATGATTGCAGTCTCCCCACAAGTAGAAGGTATGACCACTCAGTCTTATGCTGTTTCATCTTCTTCAATGCCAATGATGACTAGAGCCAGGCAAGCGGCAACAGCCTATAGGGAGGAACAAAAAGGACTCAAAGATAGAGATGAGGAAAAGAAGGCGGGATGGACGGACCAAGCAGACATTGAAGGAGCTTATGAGAGGGTGACTACTTTGCTAAAAGATCAACCAACAAGTCCTCAGGAAGAAACACAAGAGGTGAACATTGAGGAAATCTTGAGAGGTATTCATCATAAGATTAGTCTGTACCAACTTATAAAGATGGATTCAAAAGTAAGAAGTGATTTGTTGAAGATTATACACTCTGCATGCTTGTGCCCACCTCCTAGCATAGATGGTTTTATGGTTGACTTTCCCCCTGCACCCCTAGCTGACTATCAGAGCTCAAGATTATCTGTTTTTATAAAGGATGAAGCTCTCAAAGGTGTTATCATAGATGGAGGTTCCGGCATCAATTTGATGCCAGATTTCACCATGAAGAAACTAAAATTGAATCCCACAAAGGCAGCACCCTTCACAGTTACATTAGCAGATCAACGTCGGGTTACACCACTTGGTTTTGTTGAAAAGGTACTTATGATAGTGCAGGGTTGTCACTTTGTTCTAGACTTTGTTGTTATTTCCCTGCCACAGGAGACCTCATATCCTCTACTCTTGGGAAGGCCTTGGTTAAGGCAAGCAAAGGCTCTACAGGATTGGGGAAAGGACAAGTTATGGATTTCCACATGTACTAACAATCAATTACAGATACATTTGGAAGAAGGATCAGACATCAACAAGGCTACTGGGTATACAATGGACACTCAGGTAATGCCTTCTGAAGATGATACCCTATTAAATTGGATGATGGGGAGTACAGAATGCTGCACTGTGGAGATATGTGAAGTAAATGAGGATTTTATAGAAGCAGCCCAAGGAGGCCAGAAAGAGGAAAAAAATGATGTTTTTCACTTGAAGAGTATGGAAGAGAGTAAGATATGTGATCGCAAGAAACTAGAGGAAGAAGCAAAAATTGGGCGACAGGAGGCCCAAGGCGGTGGCCCAAGTGGGCGACAGGAGGTCCAAGGTGGTGGCCCAAGTGGGCGACAGGAGGCCCAAGGTGGTGGCCCAAGTGGGCGACAGGAGGCCCAAGGTGGTGGCCCAAGTGGGCAACAGGAGGCCCAGGGTGGTGGCCCAAGTGGGCGACAGGAGGCCCAACTTATGCACTTAGCCAAGAGTGGCCAAAATGGGCCAATCCTTCCTTTGGAACTCACTTCTTCTCTTAAGCGAGGTAGTGAAGCTTATCTTTTGCAGGCACCTCCCGAAGGACCGAAACCTCTAATTGGGCCACTAGACCCGGATAGTCAAAATTTGACAATCGGTGCCACTACAATGATATGTAAGGAGAAGACAGGTAAACATAAAAAATTGGATGATTTTATGCTTGCAGGACCAGAAAGTGACATAGTTGTGCGTGCATCTGAGGAGGCTAATTTTGACCTTCAAGAACTCCCATTTTCAAATATACCTTTAGGATGGATCAAGGATTGTGGATCTTAAATTGAACTCCACTCTTGCATACAGTGGGGATGAATTTTCAAGTGAGTCCAATTCTGAAAAGTTTGTTCAAGTAGTAAATCTTGGAGATGAAGAGAACCCTCAAATAGTTCACTTGGCACCATTTGAATTTATTATCAAGAAGGAAATTGGAGCTAGAACCATCGGAATTGAGCCTCCCATTAGAAGACTTGTGGCATTGGAAGAATATAGGGAAGCAGCAATGAGGAAACTGCAGGTAAAGCAAGAGGAACGCAAAAGGTTGCATGACAAGTATCTAAGGACTAATGAGGTACAGGAAGGATCTTTGGTCTTGGTGCATGAGATCCCGCCAGCATCCACCAAATTGGCACCTAAATGGATAGGGCCCTACAAGGTGATAAAGGTATTATCACAAGGAGCAGTTCATTTAGAGGACTTGCAGGGTGAAAGGCTGCCCCTGGTCAACATCTCCAGGGTGAAAAGCTATTTGAATTAATGCAAGCAGATGGAATTCACTCACTGTACATACCATAGTTCTTTTCATTTTCTGCAGTTCATTTTGTTTGATGGAATAAGCAAATAAATGAGTTGTTGCACCGGGACGGTGCAAAGTCTTGATGTGGGGGTCTGTAGAGCAGGTGGAAGATGTTTTGTTCCTTTGCTAAGAACCACTTGGGATCCGGATATTTTCAAAAGTGAACCTTGAGACCTTGGGGCGGGGGGGGTCTTTGGCCACCTTGGGCAACCCTCACTCTAGGGGCTTGGTGGCACTCCCTAGGCCACACCCTACGTTTTCCAACATCGAGAAAAGGTAAACAAGTCAAGAACATGCAAAGATAATCGAAGCAAAGGCTCTTGAGCACAAGTGGATGCAAATTGGGTAATTCTTAACCCTATAAGTCTATGGCAGAAAAGAACACTCTGCAGGAGAGAGCTCTAGTCTTTTTGCTCCATGGAGGGACCCTTCGCCCATATGACCCTCTTTGAGAAGTTGATATTCTCATTTGATAAAGAACCACTCTTCTCTTTATTTCTTCAAAGTATGAAACTTGGGCGCCTTGAATTTAGGAACTCAACAAGTGGTTTTATTGTAAATCATGGAATCAGCAAGTTTGGCGACGCCTTCACTTATCCACAATAGTTTATGGGGCGAGGCGACGCCCATATGGTGAGATAGAAGGGAGAAAAGGCGACGCCCATATGGTGAGATAGAAGGGAGAAAAGGCGACGCCTGTCTAGCTTATGGGGCGACGCCCATATGGTGGGGGTAAGGAGAACTTAGGCGACGCCTTGAATGCTTGTCATACCACTTGTGCTAATTGGGCGACCACCCATGGAGACTTACTACAAAGCAAGGCGACTACCGCTTTTGTGCTAATTGGGCGACCACCTATTTTCTCCCAAACCTCTCCAAAGGCGATCACTCGCCTTCTACATGCACATGGGAGACCCTCCTCCTCTTGAACCATCCCAAGTGGGCGAGCCTCCTCCTAGTCACCAAGAAACTTGGGCGACCCTCCTCCTCTTGAACCATCCCAAGTGGGCGAGCCCCTTCTTAGTCAACTATATGGACACTTGGGCGACCCTCCCCCTTCTCCTCCTGAACTCCAACTTGGCGACCTCTCCGACCTTAGAACCTCCTTCCACCCACAGCTTTTCTCCCAACCCTCTCCAAAGGTGATCACTCGCCTTTGCATGCACATGGGCGACCACCAACTTTCGGGCTTCTCAAATCTAGGCGACCACCAACTCTAGCAAGTCAAGGAGGCGACGACCAACCACTTTCGGTATAATATGGGGCGAGGCCACCAACCACTCTTGGCTAACTCCATATCACTGGGCGACTATGTGATGACATCCTTGGAGGGCGACTACCGACTACCGACTTATGACGGGCTCCACCATGAGGTGGAATATATATTGTTAATGATATGTCAGAGTGAAAAGTAATGCAGGGAATATCGCCACTAAGCTTTGGCGGTGTCAGAAGCTAAAATTGGGGGCCTTATTGAAGTTGGCTACCATCCTCCACCTCTGGACCACCACTTTGGCGCGTGCGGCACTTAAGCCTGGAATTTGGCAAGGCCACCCTTGGCCACTCTGGAGTCTATATAAACAGATGTTTGGCACTCATTTGGGGGCTGAATCGGATGTAATCTGAATCGTGTGGGCTATTGTGTATCATCGCTATCATCATTTGTTGATGCTAGTTGAGGCTATTTTTTTGGTCTACTCTCTGCACTCTGTTGCTACAGGCACACTCTGGGAGGTCACTCTGTGATGAGTATACAGAGCGTGGGCCTCCAGTGGAGTTGCTGATTAGCATTACAGGGTGATTGAGTGGCTTGGATCTAGTCATTGGCATGCATCAGTGAATTTCTTCAGGATCAAGTCATCATCTTTATTGTATTCACTTTGTTGGTCTCACTCTTGTATTTTTGCTAGTTAGTTTTGGAATGGCATGCTAGTCCATTGTTACATCCTTTTGTAGTATTTTAGCTCTCTGTAATCATTTTCAAAGTTACGAAGTGATTTCCTCTCTCAAGAGCACTTGTCATTGATCCTTTCTCTATAACTGTACATTTTCACTTCTATTGGTATACAAGAATGTCACAGGGTATACTTCCCTAAGGAGAACCCCCCTTGAGTAGACGGAGTACTGGAAATGTATACAATTTGATATTGTTGAAAGTGGATACCCCGGTACCTCCTCTACACCACCATAACTCCATTTTTTATTGTACTTTGAGAGATGTAGTATCCAATTTCCCAAGTCTATAGTTCAAAGCTCAATTCATTAGTGCAATACTTATTCTCTCCATCGTTTGATGTTGTTTAATTTTATCTTCATCAAGTTTTATCACAAATTTCAAAAGTCCAGAACATTCATGTTCTTTTATATCATAGAGTTGAACCATGTATGTCTGAAGTCTTATAATATCTATCCATATATTGTTAAAGGCATTGTAAGTGAAATGTAAAGTTTATTTCCCTAACTCATAAGGCATGTTACCATGAATGTGTTTATATTCACCAAATGTAGACGTCATTTGTTATTCACGTAGAGCCGATACTTTCCAACATGATGAGGTCTAGGCAATCCAACGCGTTTTACTTTATTAAATTTAAGAAAATCACACCAAAATTTTGAAATTGCTCCATTACCCTTTCTAGTGATTCCAACTCCGTCAAAAACCTCCTCAATTTGAGATGGTTCTAACAACAAATTCATTCCTTTCATGAGTTTTTGAAAAATAAACCACTTCAAGCATACATTTTCATTCAGTTTCAATAGTTTCAAAACATCATTCTGACTCATAATTTCATTACAAAAATGAATGCGCTCAAAAGTTCTAAACATGTTTAAAGCTAGCACATTTGTTGCATGATCTCTTACAATTTTCATTCTCTTTTTCTTCTGGCCAGATTTTTCAATCAAATTTAAAAAAGCTTTTACTTGTTTTGATTGCATTCCCAATCCTATAGGAGTTTCTTTCATTTTTTTTATAGGAGTTTCTTTCATTTTTTTGAAAGCTTCTAACAGAGAAAAATGCAAAAACGTTTTTTGTAGATCCCTCTTATATAAGTCTCTGATGTAGTACATTTTGTAGATAGTTTATGTATTGCATATAGTTCTTTGAAAACTCATAGAGCTTTGAACAGTAGCCACGTAAACCATCATCATCATCTCCTACAAATCTAATCATATCATGACGATTATGAAAAGGTGGATATCTTCCAGTTCATGCATCAATCGGATAAACAACTCTATCTGCCCATATGTCGATATGTTTTTTGTCTAGAATTATGAGAAAGAGAGAAGTAGGTTTGCTATGGAGAGTAGAGTAAAAAGGTGCAAAATTTCCTAAACACGCATTATACAGGTTGAAGAACAAGAGGGAAACTTGAAATTCAGTGAATCTTTGATGAGCACAAAATTTTAGGAATATCACTTTTCATGATTATCACATAAACTTTCTCTCTCTTCCAAAACTACTATATTTGTGTAAGATACATTTTAAATGAACCTACACAAAATTTTTTGAAACAATTTGACAACATTGATCTAGATTAAGCATGACTAATTGAAATCCTTACATGGCCCTTCCTTTATTGTTTTTCCCCTAATGATGTGGTCTAATGAATCACATTATAGAGAATTGTTTTAGGAACCCAAGGGATCAAAGAGAAAGAGGATACAACAGAGGAGGCTATCGAAAGTCAAGAGGTAGATTCAATAACTTTTATGGATATAATAACAACTCATATAACAAGAACTCCCAAGGAGGATACAAAGAAAGGGGAGAATACAACAACTATACAGATGATCAAACTCAAGAGGATTGGCTTCTATTCATGAACATGACAATGAAGGATGGTAAGTATGATGAGCATGTGTTCTACATAGATTCATGATGCTCAAATCATGTGGCAAAAAATGTGGCTCTACTCGCAAGCTTGGAAGATTCAAAGAACAAGCATGAATTCCAAATAGGAGATGACACAAGGCATCCAATTGACAAGATAGGTAATGTGAAGACATCTAATGGTAACATGAATTTCCTCAGAAGATTCCTTTATGTGTGTACCATCACAAAGAACATTATGAGTGTAGGTCAGATTGTTGAGAAGCTTTTGCAGGTGAAATCAACCAAGATGAAGCATGTGTTGAAGTCCCATATCAAGGATTCAAGAAGATATAAAAGGGAGAGAGGACAGGTAGGTTGTTCACTTTGAACTCAAGACACCAAGAATATTGCCTTGTTTAACTATGACACTCAAACCCTATCAAAATTAGAGGTTTGACACAAGAGGCTAGCTCACATTGGAGATGGATTCCTAAAATAAATAATTATATATCAGAGTGTACTGGGACTACCCAACATATAAAAACAACACATAATATACAAGTGTAGTGCATGTCAATTTTGGTAAGTCACACAATCAACTATTCACCAAGAAAGGCTCCATATATGGAGATCTCTTGGAGCTTGTCCACACATATGTTTGGGGACCAAGCAAAGAACCTTCAATTTTTGGATCAAGGTACTAGGTATCATTCATAGATGATTTTATCATATGGAATATCTTATATTTCATGAGGCATAAGGATGAAGATTTTTCATGCTTTAAGAAGTACTTTGCTCTTGTGGAGAATCAAACATGTGAAACCATAAAAAGACTTAGGTCAAATGGAGGAGAAGAATACTTCTCCCATTAATCTGATTCTTATCTTCAAGAAAGAGGAATCAAGAGGGAAATCACCACTAGATACACTTTTGAGCAAAATGGAGTGGTAGAGAGAAGAAATAGAACAATTGTGGATCTTTAAGTGCATTGCATATGCACACATACCTTTACAGATAAGAGTTAGATTGGACCCTAAGGCAGAGAAATGTGTGTTCATTGGTATGACCTTAATCTAAAGGGTTATAGACTATATAATCTAAGAAATAAGCGATTCATAGTAAGTAGAGATTCATAAGCCATGGTGTGAAGATGGTTGCAGGAGAATCAAGCTCTTTTATGACCTAGAGGAAGACTTTCCAACTCTGAGAAGAAAGAATAACCATATACTTGAAGCATCAAGTGACTCTAAAGATGATCAAAAGACTTCAAGGCGAGAAGTTAAGTCTTGGAACTCCAAAGGTAAAGCTAATGTGCAGGAGTTGAAGGATGTAGCAGAATCCTCTCAACAAACAGTCAAAGGTCAACTATAGAAAAGAAGAAGCTAGAAAGGTATGGCTATGATACATAATTGTTCATTAAGCACTCTATGTATTTTGAACACATTTCAAACTTTGAGGAGCCATCATATTTTGGGGAAGCAAAGAAGAAACCAAAATGGATGAATGCCATGGAGGAAGAGATTGAAGCCCTAAAAGAAAATCTTACTTGGGAGTTGGTACCCAAGACTTCATCTATGAAAATCATATGATCAAGGTGGAAATAAAAGGTAAAGGAAAAACTATGATGGAACTATCAACAGGTATAAGGCAAGACTTGTGGCAAAAGTGTATACAAAAACACAAGGGATTGACTATGAGGTGACTTTTTCACATGTGGCAAAGATGCCAACTATAAGAGTGCTTATGAGCATTGCAACTCCAGGATTTGGAGTTTACGAGATAATTGTAAGGAATGTATTTCTAAATGGCTAGGTCTCTGATTAGGTTTATATGGATCAACCTCCGGGTTTAAAGATTCATCATTTCTTGAACATGTATGCAGGTTAGGGAATGCCCTATATGGTCCGAAGCAAGCCCCAAAGGGCTTGGAATCATAGGCTAGTCACCTATTTGTAGGAGAAAGGATCCATGGTTAACAAAATAGATCCTTCACTCTTCAAAAAGAGGAATCAATTTGAAGCCATATACATTTTTTTATATGTTGATTATATAATAATCACATGTAATCCAACTTTAAACTTGAAAGATGAATTCAAAATCAATGACCTAAGGCAACTCACATACTTCCCAGGGTTGGAAATAGTATATACAAAAAAGGGTATCTATATTACTCAAAGGAAATATACCAAAGATGTGCTTGCTAAATTCAAGATGGAGAATTCAAAAATTGTAGGTACACCCATAGAGATGATTCCAAAGTTAAGTGCTCATGAAGCGGAACCAATTGAAGACATAACTTGCTATCAGAGTTTAGTGGGTAGTTTGAACTATGCCACATTGGCTAGAGTAGAGAGTTTCTATAGTGTAAGTGTTGTAAATCAATTTCTGCACACTCCTAGGAAACCTCACATGAAGAAAACTAAGAGGATCCTAAGAGGATACTCAAATACTTGAAGGGAACCATCAATAAAGGTTTGTATTAGCTTAGGTAGAGTATCCATCATAAGGTAGTAGAGCACTTACACAGAGATTATAACTGATTTCCTAAGCATTCATTGTACTATCTTGAAGTGAGAGAATTCTTCCACAAATCCTTTGTATCATATGTTCAATATCGATACACATTATGATTCATTTTCATTGATTGCTCATTCTCTATCTACTCTTATAGTAACTTGTGCAACTCTGTCATCTTTGTAGAGTGATTTCTTAGTGTCTAGGTACTCAATGTCTAATATATCACTTAGATAACTTAGCTAGGATTCTTCTTAACACATTTAGAAAGTTTCATCATCGTTGGAACTACAAATATCAAGATATGCGCAATTATGTATGACTCTATCTATGTATCACATAGCTCCTGAAAAGTCAAAGTGATCCCCAAACTTCATAGATTTGTTTCTCAGTGCATAGGGAGTCTAATTTCATGAAATAACTTACTTTGGTTAGATTAAAACTCTGATTGAAAGTGTAGAAAGGATCTTTGGATAATCTATACCAGGCTGCGAATAGTGAATAAATCTACGAGAGTTTCTCATCCATAAAAGGACGATTTTCTTAGGATTTATGACATTCAAACTTAATTGTTTTGACACAGAAGTTTATGGATGATGTTCCGAAGGACTTAGATGGTTTCAATGCATATTGTGGAAGCTAAGAAAGTGTACTAAGTCTTTGTGAAGTTATCTAGGCTAGAGTTGAGCACAATTATTCCAAGACAATCTCATCTCTGTAAGCTACTCTATCACCACTCAACAATTATGGGGTTTGGGAGACACACTTAAACACGATTTCCAAAAAAACACTCTTGAATTTATGAAAAATGGAAGTAAAGATTGTATTAAGGGAGAGAGGGATGTACCTAGTGCATCTCTCACCCATCTTTAAAGTTATGTAGTATTTTTTGGTCTAAGCATGTACAAGTGGTATTTTTCATTGTATATTGAGGATCTCGAGCATTGTATAGACACTTCGTTTGATGTATATTTTTATTCCATTAACATAAATATGGACATAACTATTCATTTTTGCAAGAGTGTGTAGTTAAAAGTTTTAAGGATCTTATGTTTGAATTTAGAGATGTTTTTCTCATTGGCTTTCCTAGAGGGCTACCACCTGAGAGATGGGACATTAACCAAGTAATTACTAATACCTACCCTATTTGTAAGCCACCTTATAGGCTTAGAATTTCTCCTAGTAACTCACCTTGGGCATCACCAATGCTCTTAGTAAAAAAGAAAGGGCTCTATGAGACTTAGTATAGATTATCGGGGATTAAATAAGGTAACAATCAAAAATAGGTTTCCAATGCCTAGGTTGGAAGACCTATTGGATCACTTACATCAAGCTAGGTATTTTATGAAGATTTGATTTAGGTCACGATATCATCAAGTTAGAATTAGGGTAGAGGATGTCCATAAAACTGATTTTAGTAGTAGATATGTACATTATGAGTTCTTGGCGATGCCTTTTGGTCTCACCAATGCACCTTCCACTTTCATGAAACTCATGAACACTATACTACCACCATATCTAGGACATTTTGTAGTAGAACTTTTGGATGATATTATGATCTACAATAGATCTAAACAAGAGCACTTGGAATACTTGAGGAAAGTATTCCAAGTTTTAGGGGAAATTCACTCTTTGCCAAGGAATCAAAGTGTGATTTTTTTCAAAACAAAGGTTAGATACCTTGGGCATATAGTCTCCAAAGATGGAATCTAGATGGATCCTAAGAAAGTACTGGCTATTGTGGAATGGACACATCCCAAGAACTTGGAAGATCTATTGATCTTTCAAGGTTTATCAAGATTCTATCAAAGATTCATTACGAATTATGCCAAAATAGATGTTTCGATGATGAAATAGCTTAAAGAGAAAGGGAAATCCTTTCATTGGGGAGAAAAAAAGAAGCAAATTTAGAAAATTGGAAGGAAGAAATTGTTAGAGCTCCACTTTTTACATAGAGAAGATCCCAATAAAACCTTTTGTGGTTGAGAGTGACGTGAGTGATCTTGCTATAAGAGCGGTTTTAGTTCAAGATGGTTGACCGCTAGCTTTTGAGAGCCTAGAACCTGCTTAGAAGAATTATTCTATCTATGAGGAGTCGTATGCAAGTGTCCATGCTTTGAAGAAGTGGTGTCATTATTTATATGGTTCCAAATTTATGATAGTTTTTTTATCAAGAGAGCATCAAGTGGCTCCCTAATGAAACAAACTTTAAAGGTTGTAAGGTCCGATGGGCAGAGACCCTTTAGGAGTTTGACTATAAGCTTAGGTATATGAAAGAAAAGCTTAATATGGTGGTTGGTTAGCTATATGTCTATGCTCAATGGAGTGATTTTTACTTAGATCACAAGTGATCTACTTGAGTTTTTTAGAGGGAAATGTAGGCTTGATTTTGCATATTCCAAGATTTGGGAAGCCCTAGAGAAAGGGGATCGTGATACATGGGTTTCCATTAAGGATGGAGTATCCATGATGGATTCAAGTGCAAGTATTATAGTATCCATGATGGATATCTGTTATATAAAGGTAAGGTGTGTGTCCTTAGAGACCTTGAGATGAGATGACATATATTGTATGAGTCTCATGACACATTGAGTGTGGGACACTCAGGAGTTAACAAGACTTATGATCTTGTTAAGAGGCAGTTGTACTAGCATTGAGTTCATAAGGATTTCCTAGAGTATGTGCTTAAGTTCATTAAATGCTGGATCAATAAAGATGAAAGATTGAGGATTAGAGAAATACACCATCCATTGGATATTCTTGATGGGAAGTGGGAGAGTATCTCCATGGATTTCATAGTAGGATTACCTAAGATCCAGAGAGGGCAAGACTCATTTTGGGTAATTATGGATAGGTTAACCAAAATGGCTAGGCACGTAGTACAAAAAAGATACTTGATCTGGCTAGGTTATTTATGGAGAACCTATACCACTTATATGGTTTTCCTTTAGACAGTGTGTCTGATCGAGATAGGAAGTTTACGAGCCACTTTTGGAGAGCACTCTTCAATAGGTTGGATACAAAACTTAGCATGAGTATGGTTGAGCATCCACACTCACATGGGCAATTAAGAGGGTTAACCAAATCCTAGAAAAGATGTTTCAAGAATATGTGAATAAAAGGAAAAATTATTGGGAAGAGTACTTACCTATAGTAGAGTTTGCATATAATAGTGCCAAACACTCTTCCTTTGGGCATAGTCTATTTATGCTTGAGTATGGGTTTCAGCCAAGAGCTCCTTTTGTAGTAGGATTGAAGCATGAGAAAGTCCAAGCTGCAAGGGATCCTTTGGAAGAGATGAACAATATGCTTAGAGTTGCTAAGGATAGTATTAGGAGAGCTTAGGATACAGATAGAGTCTATGCTGGCCCTCAAAGGAGAGACATCAACTTTGAGATAGGAGAGCAAGTCTATGTTAGAGTTCCCTCTAGGTCTTAAGCCATGAAGACGAGAGCTTGTCCAAAACTTTCTCCTAAGTATTGTGGGCCCTTCCCAATACTTAAGAGAATAGGAAAGATGGCTTACTAGCTCCAACTTCAAGAGAATAGCCACTTCCATCAAGTACTTCATGTTAGCCGACTTAAAAAAAGTTTGGGTGAGTCTAATAACCTCATTCCTGATAATGAGGTTGTAGAGCCTATTTCTATTCAATCTATTCCACATGAGCTTGAGAGCATTCTATGTACTCAAGAGAAACGAACAAGGAGGCACTTATATAAAGAGTGCTTAGTAAAGTGGAAAGATAGCTCAGAGGATAGTGCAACATGGGAGCAGGTTAGTACACTTTAGAGATGGTTTCCCAATTTTACATTGCCTTCCCAAGAGTCTTCTTAAGGGGAATGATATGGAGAAACAACATGGATCTATGACCATGCACATAGAGTACATGGGGTTCAGTGGGAGTATTTATGCATAGTATATCTCTCTCTTCTATTAGAACCTTCTAACACCACTTTTGTGGACAAAAGTGGAATTGAGGGGAAGGAAATGTTATATGGTCTCACTTTGGGAGACACCTTGAGAAGAGTTGATATATAACATATACATAGCTACATGGCTAGGAGGTTAAAAAATATCAAGTATCTCTCTGTTTTGTTGACTCCATAATAATAGCCAATCACCTTCTTCAAATTTCATCGAATATCGTGTTGCTTATGTTCCAAAATAAGAGGGATCACAACAAGATTCTAGACAAGGGGGGATCATTACATTTACATTTATGAGAGTTAATATGAGCTTATAGAAACTTAACTCAAGTGGCGAGTACACCTACCACTAAATGACTCGTGTAAAAGTAGAGGTGGAGATTGCACATGCATATGTAGACTCCAGTTGCTATAGAGGTCATGATTAATTCCCCAAATCTATATAACGGCACGTTGGAGAGGGAGTCATAGATCATTTCTCTTATGTGTGGAGGTTAGGTTCTTAGAGTTCTTTAACAAGAAGTATTTGGTGGGTAGTTTTCTTACCTTTTGAAGGATACAATCCTATGTAACACTTCGGAACATGTTAGAAGGAGGGTCAGTTGTTATAAAATAACCCGAAGTTCAGCTATGCCGACAAAATTTTTATGTTCACAATAGGCACCAACCACGGAATGATTTCGTTAATCTATGGGGAGAAAGAACAAAAGAAAAGATATAATACAAGCCCAATATATCTAAGGGCATGAATATTGGTGATAGCGTAGCTTCCTAAATTATATATATGTACACTTGGGTCGACATATACAACAGAACTAATAAACGGCAACGTACACGATGAGAAGGTAGAGAAGGCCAAGCTCAAGAGGGAATCTGTGGAACATGGAAAATGCAACGGCTGAGGAGGAGACGGAGGTGAATTGCTGTTGGCGGAACGACCTGAAGCTGTAAACGGGGGTGCCATCTGGTTGGAAAAGCCCGTAGTTGCGCTCGGAAGTGGGTCCTGGTTTCATGTCTTCATTGAAGAGCGCGAAGAGATAGACGTCCAGAGAGACATTGGGGCGGAGGGGAGTTCCCCGCATGGATGTGACATGGCGAACGAGGTTGTCATGATAGAGCCGGGCATTTGCCACAGAAGCACCGGGCTCATCGGCATCGCCACGAGACGGCCATCCCGTCTCTGACACAAGCAGCGTAATGTTGTCGAAGCCGAGCTCCGATATAGCCGAGTAGACGGCATCCATCTGCGCGTCGAACATGTTGTAGTAACGGAGCTGCGTGTTCTCGTCCAGGACGCCGGGGTTATCCTGGAATAGTACGTACTCCAGCGACACGGCGCTGGGATTGTCCTTGTAGGCAAAGTAGGGGTAAACATTTATGAGGAACGGGGAACCAGTCCGACTGAGGAACTCCAGCACCGGCCTCATGTATGCATTCGCGATGCTGTCACTAAACGCGCCAGCCGATGGCGGATATGACGTTTTCAGCGTCGAGAAGGAATGGGCCGTGGATACAGCTACTTGCTGATGTAGGTTCATGCTCTCCAGTGCTGCATATATGTTCTGCATGGCCGGCAGCACCTGCATCCCCACAAATATGAGATGTTTAATATCAGTTGGGGTGATGGATGGCATCCATGACAATGGCGCTAAGGTGTTGGGGAGCACTGCAGGGGCCTCATCTGATGACAGCGCCATGGGCAACTTTGTACTCCCAAGCAGCACGCATTCGCCATCTCAGTATGGATTTTGGGCAGATGACATCTCCTGCCAGCTACATTTCAAAATTGCTACTGTGATGCAAATATCAATTCAAAGTTTTGCTCTTGTTTTGTCTGTCAATGAGATTTCACACAGACATTATAATATCATAACGTAAAAACGAATAAGCTTCCTAAGGGTGGATTCAGACAGATTGAACAATTTAAAAAACCAATCAAAAGTTATTGTCAGAGCGGCACATATTTGTTTTGAGGGGCAGCTGGACTCAAAAAATGATGGGTTTAAAATTCTTTTCTTTTTTGAAGACAAATCAAATTGTGCCATATAGAAATGATCATTGTGCCACTGGGCGGTGTGAACCCACTGTAAGTGACTCAGATTTTTACAACTCCTATACGGAGCACTATAGTTTCCTACGTTGCTGTTGGTTGAGATAACGCAGCAATAAGCAAAAAAGTTTCTTCACCATGCTCACTGGATCTTCGAAAAAGATTCTATGGGTGAACTTATCCAAGAAGAAAGCGAACCTCCCCTCCGAAATAGGTACATTTTAGACAATACTAAGAAACAATGCTTCTCATCAATCTTTAAAAAAAAGGGTAATACGTGAGGCCGCACTGCAGGTTTGAACCCTGGACCTCACACTCCAGAGTCCACTGATTTCAAAGATATTAGTCACAAGATCATTCCTACTCATTTCATTTCTTTCTCCACCCTTGTATAGTGTGAATGGGTTTGGATACTTTCTCATATCTTCTGCAGTTTTCAACATTATCATCGGTTGAACCTACCCTAATACATAGGGTGTTTATACTTTCGTCCAAAAATGGAAAAAGTGCAGCTCTCTCTCTCTCTCTCTCTCTCTCTCTCTCTCTCTCTCTCTCTCCCCTAAGTGTTCGATGGGTATATATTTTACCCAACTAGAAGAGAACCTTGATATTCTTCCCTTTTAGTTACCAAAGTGACATTAAACTTTGAGGAAAAGCTCTAAGGTAATAGTTCCCATACGTCTCTATTGCCTTTCTCCTTGGTAGGCGAATTCTGAGTACCTTATTTCTGCCACCATGTATTTTTGAGTGCTTTATTGATGGCTGTCATTAAACATATTCATTGTGCTTAACGAATCAACACTGCCTTTTAGCTAAGCATTGTGAAGCATTATTGGAGATGAGTTAAGAAATAACCACACTTTTGGAAAATCATTGGAATGGTCAATGAAGCTCACATAATATCAAGGGAGAAAAGGATCCATGGAAATTTCAGCTTTTAATTTCTTTTAATTACAAAGTTACATACTTTAAACTATACAAGACAATATGTTCCTACAAATGTTATAAGCTATGTTGATGGTTTCCTTAGCTATGTGCTAGGGATGCCTTAAACTCTCTTGATGGTTTCCTTATCTATGTGTTAGGGGCGCCCTAAAACTAGATCCATGTCTAGACAAATTCTTCAAAATGTTTAGACATGGATACAATTTCGACATCTTTAATAAATAGGAATTGCATTTCTTTGGCTAGAAGCTTGCCGTCCCTCCTTACTAGAAGGATAAGGATTTCTTTCAATATACAATAAGCAAGACTAGATGTTCTGATTCACCCATTTTAGGCTGCGAATATCATCAAAGAACTTTCTGACCTTCTATTGAACTATAAAACTTTTATCATATTCGTTTCATTAAAACTGCATTTCATCAACCCAGCCAGCCTCTCTCTCTCTCTCTCTCTCTCTCTCTCTCTCTCTCTCTCTCTCTGCATACTCGTAGATTGCAACATAGAAAGTTTACGTTTATATGCACACGGATATATGGGTCCGCATATATCCAGTACTTTAAAATCATTTAAACAAGAATAGGAGATTACCTGCTTCATAAGAGTAGTATCAGAACCACTAAAAATTTCATTTCCCACGACGATGCCTATGATATAAGTGGCGGGGAGATAACGAGCAATGTTCTCCTGAACCCACGCCATGGCAAGGGTAGGGTTTATGAGAAAACGTAAATCCTCATTAGTTGTGCCGACAATGAAGGAAATGCCTGTATTTCTGAATGTTTGCAGTACCAATGGGTCTGTATCATACAGCTTTGATTTGGAAATACAGATCGATTTTAATATTGTTACCACATCTGTTGGAGGTGGCAGATTATTGGCCACCTTACCGTAATTGACGCCAAATCTTGGAAAATCTGCAATTTCGCCACTTGTAATGTCAAATACCCAGCCTGCACGCAACACAATCACGATTCCTTCAATTAATTCGTAACAATCTCAACATAAAACAATAAGCACGAAGTATTCTACACATATGACTATAAACACCAAAGCCTGCATTAAAAATCATATAATTACACCCAACCTGCAAAAATTCAAATCATCAGATATAAATAAATAACTGTAGAAGAGTGAACATGCATAATTACACCCAAAACTGCATGAATCATTCAACTTCTGTAAAACTCGATACATGTCAATACTAATCGAAACAAGAAATGTCAACATTAAAATTTGACAGATGTACGTTCTAGATACATGATAAGTCATGTAGGATGTACGCTCAAGAAATTAAAGAACAGGCTGCCAGATTTCGCTAAGCTTTGAGTCGTATGCAAGTGTCCATGCTTTGAAGAAGTGGTGTCACTATTTATATGGTTCCAAATTTATGATAGTTTTTTATCAAGAGAGCATCAAGTGGCTCCCTAATGAAACAAACTTTAAAGGTTGTAAGGTCCGATGGGCAGAGACCCTTTAGGAGTTTGACTATAAGCTTAGGTATATGATAAGTCATGTAGGATGTACGCTCAAGAAATTAAAGAACAGGCTGCCAGATTTCGCTAAGCTTTGACTGAAATGATAGCCTTAATTTGTTTGTTTATAAACAGGAACATGTTAAGTCTCTCATTAGGCCATAGTAAGTAAAAGATTAGCGTTTATTGGATATATTCACAGAAATTACAAAGATTTGTAGCTATACAAATGGAGAACCGCAACATGAGACTCATTCGCTTGTTTAGGAATCAGAACATTCTGTGACGCTAACTAGGACACGATACATAAGTGACCGATATTCAATATGATATTACTGCAAAACTTATAAAGGTTTTTACTTAGTCAAATGAATATCTATCATTGGAGAATGCAAAATACGCGGTGATCAGATCTTATTGCCCCCTATACCTTCCGAACGCTTATTGTGTGCTTATCTATCAATGCAAGTAGCTTATAACTGGGTGCGTCAAAGAGTTAGGTTAGTATTTACTCAGACGTCCAACCATAAATGTGTCATGTTTAAACAGCCGCAGTAGTTGTTGCATGCCATATAGTTGTAAATGACTTCCTACACAGTCGCAAAAGGGGTTTAAGTAAGCATCAATTACCTGAAATAGACAGGAGGAGGAAGCCGACCATGAGGCATCCATGATCAAAGAAATGGTCGTGCTGCCACATCCACATACTTCCTTTCCGTCTTCGCTTTTGATCGTCGGACCTTGAACGGGACGTCGCAGCTACACTCGATATCTCTGTTGCAGTTTTTAGTTCATATGTCAGTTAGCATGTACGAACATTACGATTTCAGCTATTTTCTGCACGGGACTCTAATTTCGCCTCCAATTTGATCATCGTTCAAAGATTTCATGTGCAAAGTTGTTGTTTTGCAATCGGATTTGTGTTCATCACTTTAACCTCACTTTATGGTAAGGTAATTTTCGATATGTTAATATGTATCGGAGTTAAGAATTAGGACTTTGGGAATTAGAAATGAGGCAGTATCCTGCGCATATGTCCAAATGCTGTTTCATGGCCTGCAAAGAGAACTATTTAGTCGTTATGAGAGTCCAAACTATGCTGCGCGGTATGCGAGATAATGGTAAAATCGAGAGACACTCTAGCGTTGAGAAATGCAACAATGGACAATGCTGAAGCTACATGGCCTTCTTCTTTTAAAGTTCTTAACATATGAGAGAGAGAGAGAGAGAGAGAGAGAGAGAGAGAGAGAGAGAGAGAGAGAGAGAATACCGCATGTAGAGAAGAGATTACCGGCCGAAAGCGGAAATCCAGCCAACAATGTAAACAAGAAGATGCCTTTGACGTGAAAAAGCAGAATGCAACCTGGTTTTTGCGCTCTCTCTCTCTCTCTCTCTCTCTCTCTCTCTCTCTCTCTCTCTCTCTCTCTCTCTCTCTCTCTCAAGGTATATATATTTGCACTCCGTGATGTGCGTATCTTTAAAAAAATACACCACATGTGACCACATGTTCTACATTTGCAAGTTGCAACTGTCGAATTTCACATAGCTTTTGCCTTTACACTTAGCTGCATCTGAACGTCTCTCAGCTGTTATTTATCGGGCGGAATCTTGAGGGCAGCCTTTCAAAAGAAAAATGGAAAGAGCTCTTTTGTCATCCGAGGACACGTTGATTCTTCTTGTACTCAATTTCTATTATGTAACTTAAAGTCATTCTGTGCAAAAGGAAAAGAGAGTAGTAGTGCTGATCACCAATTTCTGTCTGCTCATTGCTTATGTATATACAATTACTGTTTGTGTTGTGGAGGAAGAACAGATTCATTCATATACTTTATTTTTCCCTTGACAAAAGCGCCTTAGATTAATGAACAGGAAAGAGATACAAGATGATTAGAGAGAGGTACAAGGAAGGCTTCATATATTTAACTACAAAGAGTGAATGCTTGTTGACGACAGCGCACGCATATTCCATGAGATCAGTCGGCAAGACGGACATGTTAATGACTCACATATGTTCCTTTTCTGTGTAGCAGAAACAATTCGTTAAACTTGTGGAGAACACATGTTATGTACTCTGTATGGGATCAGTCGAAGACAAAGGAGGAGATGCATTATATGGAAGTTTTGATGGTAGCAAATATTACAACCGTTGCAATGTACAAGAAGGACGTGTTAATGACCGATCCGCTTGTTGCTCTTTAATGGAGGGGAAACAATGTCACAAACATGTGAATACCGTATTTTATGTACTTTATGGGACTTGAAAAGAAAGAAAGGAGACGCATTACCAATTGATGATGAAGTGGATAAGCGCCGAGAAGCTATGGCGAAGGCAGAGTAAAGAGAGAGCTATACGTGCAGATATGAAACAGAGAAGTGCACCTTCGATTTTCATTGATCATATAGTATTATATACATGGCTGATATGCCCTTGGCATTGATGATGGTCAAGAAATTTGGTGGTGCACATGGCTTGCTCACAAAGTGCCCTAAAAAAGGGTCTCTGCCAAAAAGGGTAGATTCTCACAAGTTTAAATGGAAAGTGAAAAAGTTGGTTACAATCCCCCCCCCCTTTTTTTTTCCAAGCCTTGGAAAACACTAAATGTACATAGTTGCTTGCCACATTGGGCATGTCACATTGGACATTTACATAGGATTTACGTATGCCATATTAGGTTACCTCGTGGTTTGTTATACCACATTGGGTTTTATCTACCACATTGGTTGATTGAGTGCAATCTTCATTGGGTTTTTTGTGAACTCCAAGACAACTCAATGGCTATGCGGAAGCTAGTATCTATCAAATAGGATTTATTGTGCTCCATTACGCTTGCCTTAACCATTAGGTATTTTTGTTTTTGATGGCAGTCGGTGTCATCATGTTAGGTTGACAGGGGTAGGTTGTCTTCACCATGAATATGTCAAGAATTGTATAAGGTTGGCTTGTTGTGCACTCTTTGAATTTCATATTTGATGATAGACTCATTGGTGGTTGAATGTATGTTTTGCATGCACTTGGATTATTTTTTGGCACTTTGGAAAATAGAATTGGGAAGATCTTACCATAGGCTTGATTATGGCCTTCACAGTGTCTAATCCCTTACATTTGTTTAGGTTGAAAAGACATTTGATAAAACAATAACATATATACAATGAGAGCTACCTCAACCTAGATGCTTTGGAGTTATTACAGAGCTATAAAAGCTTTTAGATTTTTTCTCACAATTCTTTGATAAGCTATGAGCTTGTATAGAAGCCTCATAAATGATGAAGACATTAGAACCCGATGAAAGAAGTGATCGAAAAGCCTTTTGGTGAACCTTTAGAATGTTGCTCTATTGAATAGATTGACGTTGCTTTTGTTAAGAAAAGAATATCACCTTGACTACAAAAAATGCTCTTCTAAATATTGTTGAGGTTTAAAACTTGCTAAAGCTTATCTCTATATTGTCCTTATAAATGCATAAGCCATACATAAATCCATGCCTAGACAACTCTTTGAATCCTTGCACTTCTTCAACCATTGATCCTCAATCGATCAATTATTTTGGTCGATTTCACCATGAAAATGTGATCACCTGACTATCAAAGAAATGTACACATGAACCATTTGTAATTTTGAAGATTCCAAATAAATTAAAAATTTAAGATTGGAGACTTGAGATGACATGTTTATAGAGAGGACACAAAAACATTTGTAGTTTCTATTGGCTTTAGTTCTTCACACTTTTGTATTGTAGGCAAATATGAAATGCCCACATAGCTTCTCATGCCATGTAGGGAGGAAGGCATAGTGCATCACCTGGATAGGAATCAAAAGGGAGATGTTACTTGATGGCTGCATCTCCTTCCGATCAAACCTTGTGGCTTCAGCCCATGGCACATGTTACCTTCAAGCTACTATCACCATAATTCTGGACCATAGTAAGTTCTGTGAAGATGGGCACAATTGCAAAAAAGGAGCCCATAATATCCACTGATGTTGCATGTAGGAACATGAATAAACAAAGAAGAAGAAGATGTGTGTGGAGGTCAGGGCAGAGGGAATGCTTAGATGCCATCATTGATCTGGTGTTGATGAAAACAAGATCCGGACTGCATTTCAGAGTAAGGGATTTTGAGGCATGTTACCACGATCCTCAAGTCCGAGAGTACATCTTCTAACAAGTCGATCCACATTGAATAGCTAGTGGATGCAAGACAAATTTGTATCTGCCCATATGAGCTGATTTACAAAGAAGTGCATGGACATGAACGACAGGAAGATTGCTAAGTGCTATGCCAGGATCAACAAGAGCAATTTGGCAAAGTTGTGCATCAAACTTGTTGTTGTACTCTCTTCGAAAGGCAAGAAAGTGTGCATCATTGCCAGTTATCTATTCAGCTAGCGCTTTGATACCACTTGAAGTGGATAAGCACATATAAGCTATGGAAAAGGTAGAGTGAAGAGAGAGATATGTGCGGACATGAACAGAGAAGTGCACCTTTGATTTTCATTGATCATATACTATTATATACATGGTTGATGTGCCCTTGGCATTGATGATGGTCAAGAAATTTGGTGGTGCACATGGCTTGCTGACAAAGTGCCGTGAAAAAGCATCTTTACCAAAACTAAGTAAGAGCTGAATAATATCCCTAAGTACAAAGTGCCAACACATATAAGTGAATCATGATTGTGGTAACATAGGGAAAAAACCTCTAGCCTACACTAGAGTAAAAAGATCCCATGTATAGGGAAAAGGCTAAGGATACTTGACGAACACATAAGTGTATCAAACCCCCTAGACTGAATGATGTGAACATATATAGGGAGTGACAGATCAGCCTCCTCTAGGCAATAAGCCTAAAGATTTATAAAAAACTTCAAACTTCTCTCATGGAAGAGCTTTGGTGAATCTGTTTGCCACATTATCTTGTGTTAGTACATATACCAAATCAATATCTTATGCATGAAGGCACTCTCTCACATAGTGAAAATGCACCTCAATATGTTTGGTCCATGCATGAAACACTCGATTTTGTGCAATAGATAATGCCATCTGAATATTAGTGAGAATATGTGCATTAGGGGAAAAAATGAACCCTGCATGGGCCTTGTAAGGATCCCTAATTTTTAGGGATTAAGCTTAATTCTGTTCTTGTTTAAGGGGACAAAGTGCATTTTAATAGGGTACTTTTTAGTAGGCTGGAGTAGGCTTTTTTTAAGGCTTCAGTAGGCCTCTCTCTTTCTTCTTCTAGAGAGAGAAAGAGAATCTACTTTCCACATCATCAAACTCGTACATGTATTTGAATAAAAAAATGATTTTTTTAAAAAAAGTCTCATTTTCAATGTATATTAACTCAAAAGGGCCTATTTTTTAATATATATGTTAGAAGTCACTTTTTTGGGCCCATTTTTTGAAGTTTCTTTTAGAAAAAGTATAATTTTCAAACTCCCTCCAAAAGTAAGTGCCACATCATCAAATCCGTGACTATGTTTCCCCCAAAATTTTTGAGCAAAACATATGCTTTAGAGTCCCTTCCAACCAGTTTTTCATCTTTGTTTTTGATATTGCTGGTCATTAACAAAGATGGTGTTGACATGTATCACAAACTTCACAGTAGAACGTCCGCATGCTCCTGCATCAACAACTATCCATGTTCATTTACCTAGAGAGTTTGCTCCAAATACACGATGCAACAATGATGTCAATTCTCAAAATGAACGTCGTGCAGGTGGAGAAAAAAGTATTGATCTTTGGGCTCATGGTTCACTATATCCCCTTGATCCAATATCTTCTTACCATTCTACATTCCATAACCTCTCAACTTTACTTTAGTTCATTGGTGCGGGTGAAGCTGGACTATTAGGTTACTGCAAGCGATTATCTACACATTCACTTGCTACTGCTAAGTATTGGTTCCAACAATATCACATCCATCATATGAGGGTGGTCACTTTAGAAAGCACAATCATATCTTTACAAAAACAACTTGCAGATTTGGAATAGGATATTGAAGCAAAACAAACCACAATTTCAAAGTTGGCTGCCAATCTCCAGCAGTTGAAAGAGACTCCACTTGGTATGAGACATAGGAAAAGAGCATTGTCATCCTTTGAAGCTCTTTCAAAAGGTGGTGGAGCATGCAAATGACATATATATGCAACAAGGTGAGTGTTTGCTTTAATTTTATATGTTTTAATGAAGATTTGTAATGGAATCTTTCATTGTGTAGGTCGTTTATTCAAGACATAACTGCTTCATCAACAACACAAGACCAATTCAAGCTGATGAATAGCTGTATAAACACCAAAGAAATCACTTCTGCTTTAGACTCACACATAGGAAAGTGTATTAGAGTTGTTGTTGAAGCTGAGTTTTCAAAGAAGTTAAAAAACCTTATCACAATGCAAGATGTGCAGGCAATATGTGATGAAGCGGGCATCAGTAGAAATGGGTATACTGTAATGTACACCCTTCTCAGGCAAGCCTTACAATCACAAGGTATTTCTCAAAGTATATTTCCATGCCCATATAAAGTGTCTATCGATAAAAAACATTCCCAAGAAGCAATCAATAATCATATCTACACAAGGATTTACTTACACTAAATTCAACAATATATTTGTGGATCTTCAGAAGCTTCAACAAGCAATGGTTCACTTTTATAGTTCAACAATCAAAGGTACCCCTACTACATTTTATTTGGTGTTGAAGTTTTATTGCATTCAAGTGTCATATTAAGATAATGTTTTCTCTTTTGTGAAGATTGTAATGTTAAGTTAAAGTTCATACTGAAGCTTGATGAGTGTCAAATCATAAAGGGTCGGCGACTAGAAAGGTTGAGTATGACGCTAATGAATGAAATTATGGACCATGCAATGAGTGATGAAACTTTAGGAGGGAGGGACCATTTGACTTATAGTGTGCAATTAGAGAGAGATATCTGGTGGTTAGGTGCTATAGAAGTTCCCAAAGAAACAAACAATGTTATTTCATGGATTTTTAATAGGACTCCATGGATTACGGAAGTAATCTCTTCTCAAATACATGGGCAAAAGCTTTTTGTAGATGATATAGGTGATTTTGAGGTAGAATGGCATTTGGGTGGAGACCTTAAGAGTATAAAATGCATGTTAGGTTGTAAACAAGGAGCATCTTCTCTCTATCCTTGCCCATATTGTACACAAGGTTACAAAGGATCTAAGAGACAATCTAAACCTGCAAGGGCATTGATGAGAGTTGATGACTCTGAAGAAATTGATGAAACAGACTCATTGAATCACAAGGAATGGGAGATATCACTTTTGAGGTGTCCAATGTTACAAGAACCGACTCGTGATAAAATAAGCAATGATTGGAACCCCAGTATCCCATTTCCATTAGTCAATGTTCACTTTTGTACTTTGCATGCATTCATGAGGATCTTTGATAGGCTTTTGAAGCTCCATGTTGAATATGCATTTGCAATGAAACCACTAGAGAGGTCTACAATAGCAATCCAAAAAATAGAAGATCTTTTGAATTCTATAGGTTGTCATGGTGGCCACGTATCTTTAGTTGTTAAGAAGTATGGTGAGTCTCAAGAGATTTTACAACAAGGTTCAATGACTGGGAAGAAGGCAAGACGTTTCTTTAAAAGAGATGTGAATAGTCAAGATGATGGGAAATGGGAGCTTTGGAAGGACCTCTGTTTAATTACAACAGACAATGATAGTCAGGTTGATCTCATTAACAAGCGAAAGAAGGTTTGGTCATTGTTCGATCAATTGTTACATTTGATGTGTTTGGTTTCCACTAATGCTTCACAACGAGAATTATTCCAAGTGACTTTGAAGGAGTTTACACAATCATTCATCTTATCTTGGGGAGAAAGCAACATTACACATTACATAGTAAGTTTCACTTAACATTTTTTTATTTGGTCTTAAACACTATGTGTATATCTTATTGACCAGATCATAGCATATTCTTTTTGCACATGGAGCATATTTTATGAATCGATATGGATCACTGGACATTTTTAGTACACAAGGAATGGAGCAGTCACATTACAAGGCTAGAGGTGTTTACTTTAAAAACACTCGTCATGGGGGTGGTCTACTCCAATCAAACTATTTAGAAGAAATGTTCAATTGGTCTTTTTGTGCGACATTCACTAGAAAATATGTAATGGAACGAGCATGTGAGTCATGAATAGCAAAGATTACATGAAAGCTACAACATGATATTGCAAGAGAGAAGTGGATGTCATCGTCAGGACCCGTACATCATGCCCAATGGCGTGCACAAAGAGTCTGTGAGGGTTCTGCTTGGAAATAGTTTCCAAAATCTTAAAATGCATTATTCTTTTCAAGATTTTTATAACCCCTTTCACTTCAAATAAAATTTTACTGTTTTTCTGAATATACTTTTAATGTCTTAAAACTAATTTTTATCCATTTAAATGTGAACAGGACAATTCTTAAGTGAAAGCCTATAAATAGAGGTGTCCTTCCTCATTTTACCACTTTACAACCTAAAAGAATGGTACACACAAAGCAGACTGCTAGGAAGGATCATGTCGTCTACCCTAGCCATGTGCAAGGTACTCAATGCCCAACATGGATGACACCCCACAAGAAGCGTCGAACCACAAGCCACTCTTCCAGACAAAACTCGGGTGCAGGGACACAATCCGGTAGCATTCCATCACGAGGGGATGAAGCTTCACCAAAGAGAGATGTATCCCAAGAAATAAATTATTTCCCTCCCGCATCTGATGATGAGCCCCCAATCAAGACACCAATCAAGGCAAGGCCCAAACGATGAGGACATAGGCAAGTTGTGATTGAGACATCAAATTTATTGAGTTCCTCAGATGAATAGAGTATAAATTAGCCACCATGGAACAATGATGATATCCCCGTGAACCATCGAGTAACACAAGGAGGCAAGACACTCCCCCCAGGACAAGGACAAAGACCAACCGATGAATAAAGAGAGCAAGGTCGGGCAGAGGAAGTAAATGATGAGGCACGACCATCTGGGCATCCTCCAAGAAGAAAGAAGAACTATCAACCACTTAGTAGACCACAACGAACACAACCCAACATCCCCCACAATGTAAGAGCACCACAAAGGCGCAAAAAGCAAACCAGAGCCTTTGCAGAGATTCGACACTATCTAAAGTTTGTGGAGCTTCTTATTCCACGAAGGTCATTTGCAAGAGTTGTGAAGGAAGAGATCCAATGCTATTGCGCTGGACTTCGTATCCAAGGGATAGGCATTGAAGCTCTCCAAGAAGCTGCAGAGGCGTATCTTACATCAATGTTGGAGGACTCTAACCTATGTGCCATCCATGCAAAGAGAGTGACAATCCAACCTAAAGATTTGCAGCTAGCTAGGAGAATTAGAGGGAATAATCCTTAACAAAAATTTTTACTCCCTTGTTTGGAGAACCTTTTGTACATCCCATATGATGAATATTTTGTAAATCCCAAATGATGAATATAATCTTTTGTCTTCTCATATTTGCTCTCCCAAGTGTTTATCTCTTAGTGTACATGTTTTGAAGTTTATTTCTCCTATGTTTCTAGGTGTCTTTTTCTAGTACCTCTTTGAAGTGTTTTTCATAGTTGTATGATTCTTTTTTCTGTACTTGTTGTAAGTGGTAATGCTATTTAATGCATTTCATGGCTTGGAAATGCCAAAAAAAGGTCTGCCACAGAAATGCAGGGATGGGCCCTGCAAACGTTTTGCAGGGCCTATCCCCGTGTTTCTGTGGCAGGCCTTTTTTTGGCATTTCCAAGCCATGAAAACACATGCCATGCACATTGGGGCATATGATTGGCCTTGGCTAGAGTGCACTGCATGCTACCCCCTGACCAATAGCTAAACAATGTTTATGAACATACATGTACTTATTTACTACTGGATGCTTATATGCACGTAGAGGAGTCTTAACTTTCTCTAATTATTGCACATAAGAAGAGTCTTCCACAATCCCCCAAGTGAAGGTGCTAATTGAGGGAGATAGACTTGCAATATAGGTAACCTAGTGCATAGGATGGCATAGGAATGCAAAAAAAAGGCCTGCCACAGAAACGCGGGGATGGACCCTGCAAAAATTTTGCAAGGCCCATCCCCGCGTTTCTGTGGTAGGCATTTTTTGGCATTCCTATGCCATTGCATGCATTTTGGGAAACACAAATTACAAGAAATAATGGAAAAAGACTGATTAAACTGTGCAAAAGTTATGAGATTGTCAAAACCATAAAGATATAATAGATTGAATGCACATGGAAATTGGAAAAACAATAATTGGTATTATAAAGTTTTTACAATTGGCTCTTGGCCTTGAGCCTCTCCACTACATTCTTTCTTCTCTGAAAAGATAGTGGCAATTGGTAAGTCAAAACTGATTGGGATATTAACTGAGGGTCTGTCAATCCAAGACCTAAAGCTATTCCTATTTGACCTAATATTTTTCCTCTAAAGTTAACTCCTAAGGTAGTAAGGGCAAGGGACTTCCTAACTAGAAATATACAATTGGTCCCTTGCATTATTGTAGATAGGCACAAAACTTTGCTCAAGGCCTTTAGACACCAAGTCATGAAGTGTCCTTGAGGGGAAAAGTCCTTGTGGATTATGACAAAATCTTCCTTTGCCAATTTTCCAATGTATTGTGCCAAGGAAGAGCCATGGCCCCGGGAAACACAGTCACCACCACTCCTTGCTGCAAATTTATCCACTTCAATTGTTTCTTGCACATAGACAATCATAAAATAAAATAGACACATCTTGTATGAATATGAGACAACCATAAATGTCAGTAGAGACTTACATCTTGAAGCCTATCTTCATCCTCTCCTCTTCCCATTGCATCTAGTGGAATCGATGAATGGGCCATGCCACTTTGCTCCACAACAGGGGATGTTGGAATCTTCTTCTCCAAAATTCTTTCCCTTGCTGCAGCCAGATCTTCTTCAGTGGCATCTTGGTTGGCATGGCTCAAAATCTCTTCACACACAAATGCAATGGTGTCCACAACTGAATCACCAAGTGGAATTGTTGCCTTTTCGATAATGTCATAAGTTTTGTCCATGGGAACATCCGAGGTTGAGCAGAAAATACTAAGGCATTCGTCGAGGCGTAGACCGAATGCCTTCTCAATATCGTGCAGGAACAAAAATTCCTCTCCATCGACAAGTACAACTAAAAACATTTCCATCTCTACCTCTGGTAGAGTGGGTTCCACGGGGTCTAAGTTGGAGGGTGGACTGTTCTGTGTATTGGCTTCCTTTAATTTGTCCACTACTCCTTGAGGAAAATCTCTGGAAATTTTTTGACTCTCTTCTAATAAGTTGAGAGCTTCTGTCTGGGGTTGTTGCTACGTAGGAAAGATATTTTCTTCCCATTTTCCTTTTCTTATTTAATTGTTTAATTAAGGGCACTGTGTCATCTAACAGGTGCCTTGAAGCCTCAGCAATAGCCATGAAACGCTTTAAGCGCTTGGCAAACGCCTCATCTCCTTCATGAATGTAGAAAAGCAAGTCAGAGGGGACCCATTTACACTCATATGCTGAAATATCTATGGCATATCTTAATATATAGAATTCCATAAAATATGTGATCTCATCGATCACATAGGAGTTTGTGGCTATTGTCCCTTTAAGATTAGGGACTCTACAGACTATGTCATACAAATCCGTATGACCATTGTGGTCAGCAGTTTCAAGTTTTTAAACTGACTGGGCCCACTTTTAAAAGTATAGAATAAAGAAGTGCAATTTCAAAGAATGTGTTTCTGATGACAAAATAATGCACAGAAAAAAACATGAGCAACCACATTTCAAAGTAGTGAACATACTTTTTGACACTCCAAAAGTTTTGAAATTACCATTGCAGAGAAGAAGGTATATACAATATCTAACATGAATCAATTGTCCTACTTTTTACAAGGTTCTTGAAAGTGCAAAAACCATGAGATACAATGACTAGGGCCCAAGAAGTGACATTATCAGGTCGCAGAAGAACTATGAAAATGAGAGTTTTGTTCCATCTTTGCTCCAATCTACAGGGACTTTCATTTTGTATTCCAT
Source organism: Ceratopteris richardii (assembly GCA_020310875.1). Taxonomy (NCBI): domain Eukaryota; kingdom Viridiplantae; phylum Streptophyta; class Polypodiopsida; order Polypodiales; family Pteridaceae; genus Ceratopteris; species Ceratopteris richardii. The sequence continues at coordinate 150,612,171 of CM035427.1, read as the reverse complement.
TCTTCTGCCCACCTGTAATCAATTTGCAAGAAATTGAAGTCATTAAAGTAAAATAAACAATAATGAAAAGATTACTTTAACAAAAGCATGAACAATTTCTCACCTTATGTCCTTGAATTTTGAATTTGGATTGAGTTAGTCCTTCAAACCCCATAATCATCAAGTGTTCTCTCAGATTAGCCAAGGTCCAATGATTATTCATTAAAATAGTTTTTGTTTCATTGTTGGGCAATCTAAGCTTTATTTCAAATGAATGCAAAGATCCCTCTGAACTTTGAAATGGTATCCGTTTGCCAAGTTTGCACATCCAACGATCATAGTAGAATCTGATGTATAATGAAGTATTTTGTTTCAAATATCAAAATCATATACGTGTTCCACCTATTTTACAAAGATATTTATCACCTTTTTCAGTTCCTTCCATCAAACCCCAAGTTTCACCAAGAAGACTTTCGACTTGCTCATATGTGATATCTTTACACATGAACATGGTGGAAGTCTCTTGGAATGAGAATCCTTGGAATAAATATAAAAAGCAATGAATGGGAAAAGACCAGTGCAAGCGTACAGACGTAGACACTTTTGTGAATTTCAAAGAGTTATGTATATCCATTACCATCTTTTGCTTCAAAGATGATACAGACCATATATCAGTTTTTGGCCACTCCAAGCTAAGAAGAGAGTGTACTTCAATTCTCTCTAACCTTCCAAAACCATTCATTGTAGAGGGTACAACATATCTATGTGTGTAAAAGAAAACTCTATCATGGTAAAATTTGTGAAGAGATGTATAGGTATGTGCTTGAAGATGAAGAGGTGTTGCAAAATCCTTGATCTACACCCGCCAAATGAACTCCAGGAGTATGTGGTGGGCCCTTTTAGCTTGCCAATGGATGTATTAGACACCCTATTTACCTTGGAAGATCACTCTCAAAAAGATAGATCAAAACAGATAAGTTGAAGTTAGCTCAGAGGTGAAGAACTTGCTATTTTGGTTCATACACCTGTCCAATGTTTTGCATAATGTTGGAGATAGATGTTTGTGGAAGCATGCGAATAGCACAAGGAAGAAGAAGAAGCTTGGAGCACAAACACACAATAGTGAGTGTATTACTAGAGAATGTACAAAGATAAGTAGCCCATTAGGGCAATAGGCGTATATACAAGCCGGGGGAAAAAAACCTCCTAAAGAGGGAAAAAAGTGCCCCGATAGTCCTAGTGTGTTCACACACATCACTACCTAAATATATCAACAAATCCCCCCTGGGAGTGATGCAGTGAACAAGGAGCTGGCACTCATGTATAAGGAAGTGCCAAGCTATGTGGAAATCACTCCACAAAAGGAAGTAAGCCCAAAGCTTTGCAGAAAGCTTCAAACTTCTCCCTAGGCAGAGCCTTCGTGAAAGGGTCTGCAATGTTCTCCTGCATGGGCACATATGCCAAGCTCATCTCCCCAGCAGAGAACCTCTCCCTGACATAGTGATAATGCACCTCAATGTGCTTAGTGCGAGCATGGAACACAGGGTTCCTCGCAACTGCCAATGTGCTCTGACTGCAGTGAAGATGGTGGTGGCAGAAGACTGGCCAACACCCAAATCAGTCATAAGGCGTCTGAGCTACACACACTCAACAATCGCTGTGAAAGCTGCCCTATACTCAGCCTCACAACTGGAAGTGGCCATAGTAGGCTGCTTCTTGCTCAACCAAGATATACATGAGCTACCAAGCATGAAGCAAAAACCACTGGTGGACACACGAGTGTCATAGCAACCAACCCAATCTGAGTCAAAAAAAGCATGCAAATTTGGCGGTAGTGATCCCCCCTTGGGATAAAACAACCCAAGTAGCCGAGTACCACTCAAGTAGCGAAAGATGCACTTAACCGCCTTCCAATGCGTGACTCCTCGGCAATGCATAAACCTGCTCATCTGTGAGACAGAAAACTGAATATCTGGCCGAGTAATGCATAAGTAAATCAAGCATCCAACAGCTTGCTGATAGACAATAGCATCAAATGCATCTCCAGCATCATGAAGACTCAATTGTAAACCTGTCTCCATAGGAGTGGCAATAGGCTTACAGTCTTCAAGGCCAAAACGCCCCAATAATGTGTCAATATATTTCGTTTGACACAAAGCCATTCCACCATCAACTTGCATAAATTGAATGCCCAAATAGTGATGCAAATGCCCCAAATCAGACATCTCAAATGAGGCATGCAAATCAGCCTTAAAATCAGCAATATGCGTCTCAATAGGACCAGTGAGGAACATGTCATCAACATAGACAACAATGATCATAAGCACATCATTAGTACGCTTAACATATAAGGTGCTTTTAGTTGGACTGTTCTCAAAACCATGTGCAATCAGATAGGCATGTATCTTCTCATACCAAGCACGTGGTGCTTGCTTTAAACCATATAACGCCTTCTTTAACCTGCACACCTGGTTTTCATGCCCTTTCTGCACAAAGCCACGGGGTTGAAAAACATACACCTCTTCATGCAAGTCACCATTCAGAAATGCTGTTTTAATGTCCAACTGATGTACATTCCAACCATGATGGGTTGCAAGTGCACAAATGCTCCGAACAGTAGTCATACGGCATGTAGGTGCAAAGGTCTCATCAAAATCAATGCCTCTTTCCTGCGCATAACCCTTTGCAACAAGCCTAGCCTTATACCTGTCAGCTGTACCATCAGGTTTACGCTTCAGCTTGTATACCCACTTAGTGCCAATGGCCTTCTTGCCAGGAGGCAAGTCACATAAAGACCATGTACCATTCTTCATTATAGCATCATATTCAGATTGCATAGCAGCCATCCAATTTTCTGAGTTCTGTGCTTCATCAAAAGAACCAAGCTCATTCTCATCACAGAGGCTAGACGCAGCCATAGCATAGCAATCTGATGCAAAGGAAGCACTATGAGAGCCTGAACGAGTTCGATATGATAAAGGTGCATCTAATTTGTTGTCACGCAAAGTCTGCACCAGCCATTTTGGCATAGTTTTTGCCTGATAAATATCAGCTCTCTCATCAACAAGTGCATCATGTAAATTTGCATCAGAAATGGAATGATCTGCATCATCATATGAAGCCTGCAAAGGCTGAGAAGTTGCCTCATTAGGACCAGCACTAGACTGTCCACCTGTAAAAAGAGGCATCAAAGTATCATACATGTCTTTAGAGCTAACAGATGTCTCCTTAGTACATGAAAGCAATGGCTGAATAGCATCTTCCACAAAGAAAACATCACGGCTAACCAGAATGCGTTTAGTCTATGGATGATACAGACGATAGCCTTTACTTTCAGAACTGTACCCAACAAAAATACATTTACTGCCTTATCATCAATTTTCTGCGATGTTGTTCAGGCACTAGTGCATATGCCAAACAACCAAAAACCCACAGATGAGCAACAGATGGCTTGCGATCATGCCAAGCCTCATATGGAGTGATAGACTGTAGCGCTTTAGTGGGACACCTGTTAAGTACATATGCTGCACACATGACAACCTCAAGCCAGAAACTATGTGGTAAAGCCTGACTCTTGACCATACACCTCGCCATCTCCATGAGTGACCTGTTCTTCCGTTCAGCAGCTCCATTCTGTTGAGGTGTATACGACACTCTACACTGGTGTTTTATCCCACGTTCAGCCAGAAATGCATTAAAATCAGAAGACATATATTCCCCCCCTCGATCAGAACGGAGGATGCCCATTTTACATGCTGACAGATTTTCAGCCAAAACCAAAAACTGTTTGAAGCACAAAAACACTTCGGACTTTGCCTTCAATGGATATACCCATGCATGCCTGGAAAAATCATCAATGAAAGTCACGAAGTAAAGGTAATTTCCAAAAGAGGGTGTCTGCATAGGACCACAAACATCACTGTGTACAAGCTGCAATTTCTGCATAGCCCAAACTGAACCATCTTTTGGAAAGGATGAACGCTGCATTTTGCCCAAAAAAGAGCCTTCATAAACATGTTTTCCAGGTGCCTCAAGTTTGGGCAAAGAGGACACCATTTCAGATTTCTACATGCGTAGCAAACTAGCAAAATTCAGATGACCAAAGCGTGCATGCCAAAGCTTTGCATCTGACATAGCCTGAGAATCATGAACTACACATGCCGAATCATTCATAGATCTTTCATAGTCTATGAGCTTATACAGCCCACGACATAAAATGCCAGAAGCAATAATAACATCGCCATTTGACAGATCATGAACTGTACATCTGTCATCAACAAATTTCACAACCAAGCCAATCTTGGCTAATGCAAAAACTGATAACAGATTCTTCTTGATCCCTGGCACAAATAACGCATTTGACAAGGTGAAAGAACTACCATCAGCAGTAGTCAGAATGATCTTACCAACTCCCATAACAGGATAAGAGGAGTTGTTGGTGCATGTGACAGTATTCCCTGTAGGGGCAGGCTCCAGTGAAGAGAAGAAACTACGCTGCGAGGTAATATGTTTGGTCGCCCCACTGTCAAAGTACCAAACATCTGAGTCCACTGCAGACATGCATTGCTCATGAGAAGATGGGTCAAAACTACAAACAGTAGTAAACACCCATTCTTCTTCCTGCACAAGATTTGCAGACTCTGTTTTTGGTGTAGAGGCCTCTGCAACAACCATTCCAGCCTCTTTCTTCTTTGCCTCTTTTGCAGCCAGTTTTGGACAGTTCTTTATGATATGATCATTCCCTTTACAGTACTTGCAAAACAATTTCTGCTTTTCTGATTTCTTCTCATCTTTATCCTGGTTCTTCGAATGTGCAGCATTTGCAGATTTCTGCTTACTAGTAGAAGAGCTCCATTTTCCTTTGCCCTTTTGACTAGCTAGGAAAGCTTGATCTGCAACACACACAATGGACCTGTTCTGCCTGGACTGATCTTCCTGCAACAAAACAGAGACTAACTCCTCAAATGATAAGGCATTTGGATTACCTTTCATCATCAACCGAAGAGTAGAAGCAAAACTCTGATATGAATCAGGAAGACCATTCAGAATGGTCTGCACAAGTGAGCTATCTGGTATAACCTCATCAGCAGAAATCAACTGTTCCTTAAAATCTTTGATCTTTGTTAGGAAACTATCCATAGAATCACCTTCATTCATGTGCTCACTCTCCAACTATTTTTGAAGGTAAGCAACACGAGCCTCATTCCTAGCTTGGTACAATGTGGTTAGTGTATCCCAAGCATCCCTAGCTGTTCTGCAAGAGCGAATATGAGGAATAATGGCACATTTGATAGACAAAGCTATCAATGCATGTGCCTGGGCATCTCTGCCATCCCAACGAATTTTCTCTGCAGTAGGTGCAACAGAAACAACAGCACGAACAGGAATCTACGGAATATCATCTTCGACACCATCTTCATCAGCTCCAGCACCTGTATTTGCAGTACCTGTAGTTGCAGGTGTAACATGACGTCTTTCAACACCCTGCACAATGTTCCAGAGTCCTTTTGCAACCAATACATGTCGCATCATATAAGCCCATAATGGGTAGTTGGTACCATCCAACTTATCCTCAACAGCCAACATACGGAATGAAGTATTTCGATGGCGATGCACCACACTGCACTCTCCTTCTCGAGAGCTCCACGACGATATGCTCGGGGTAGAAAACCGAGCTTCTGACGCCGCACACAGTACTCCGCACAGAGCTGTAGAATACGCAGAAAACACAGTACACAGGGAGCACGAAGACAGACTTCTTAGGTCTTAGAAATGCGGTCGAACTTACAATCTGTGACTGACCAGGCCACTATATGTTTTATTAAAGAACATTTACAAAGAAGTGTCCGGTGGCCATTTGGCCTTTCACATGGACACTAACGGTAACAATCTCCCACTAAAGGCCAATATGGCTAGAGTAACTATGGGAGAAAAAAGAAAGAATGATAAAGAATACCTGAGTGTAAGTATACAAACTATACCTCCCACCTGATGGGCATGTTACACAGTATACAAGTGACTGCGTAAGATCAAGAATGAAGTAACCCCCATCAAGTGACAACAATGTCGAAAGCTATCCTGTGGTAGAGCTTTAGTCAAAGCATCTGCATCATTATCTCGAGTGTGAACCTTCTCAAGAATAATGCTCTCAGTGGCTAAGCAATCTCTAATGAAGTGATACCTCACCTCAATGTGCTTGGTCTTTGCATGATAGACCGGATTCTTAGCCAAAGCAATGGCACTCTGACTATCACTGAGCAAGTGAGGTACATGTTGAGGCAAACCCATATCACAAGCAAGACGAGAAAGCCACAATGCTTCCTTACATGCCTCACTTGCTGCAACATACTCTGCTTCTGTGGTGGAAACAGTTGTACATTCTTGAAGACGAGATCTCCAAGAGATAGTACCTCCAGCAAAATGAAAAATGTACCCTGATGTAGACATACGATTGTCTACACAACCAGCATAGTCAGAATCTGTGTAACCAATAATGGATGCTTTCCCTCTACCTAAGCATAGACACTTGTCCTTAGTGCCACTCAGATATCTCAAAATCATTTTGACCGCTTCCCAATGTTTCTTGCCAGGATTAGACATATATCTGCTCACAACTCCCACTGCAAATGCAATGTCTGGTCTCGTAGCTACCATAGCATACATGAGACTACCAACAGCAGACTGATAGGGAATTTTGGTCATGAATTCCTTTTCCTCATCTGATTTGGGGCAATCATCCTTGCTCAATTTCACATATGTGGGTAAAGGTGTACTCAATGCCTTTCCACCCTGCATATTGAATCGATGAAGTACTTTGGATATGTACTCACTTTGAGACAAGTATATGCATCTTTTACTCCTATCACGAGTAATGCGCATGCCAAGAATATGTTTGGCATCCCCCAAATCCTTCATATCAAATGTCTGACTCAACTTCTTTTTGAGAATTGACAAATCATAAGAGGACTTCCCAGCAATCAACATATCATCGACGTAAAGTATCAAGTATATCAAGCTACCATCAGAACATCTCTTTGTGTAGAGACAATGATCCTCATTGCTTCGAGAATAGCCTTGGGACTTCATAAAAGCATCAAAATTTTGGTACCATTGTCTAGGAGACTGTTTAAGTCCATACAAGCTCTTCTTGAGCTTACAAACTAGACTTTCCTTGCCAAGAAATACATAACCCTCTGGTTGTTCCATATAGATCTCATCTGTAAGATCTCCATGCAAGAAAGCTGTTTTCACATCCATTTGGACTAGTTCTAAGTCCTCCATTGCAACGAATCCAAGCAACATGCACAAAGTAGTCATCTTGACCACTGGAGAGAAGATTTCCTCAAAATCAACACAATGTTGTTGCTTAAAACCCTTTGCAACAAGTCGTGCTTTATATTTTGGAGAAGCACTATCTGACGTGAAGTTCAGCTTATATACCCATTTACATGGTAAAGCTTTCCTGCCCTTTGGCAAAGGTACTAAGTCCCAAGTACCATTCTTGTGAATAGAATCCAACTCACTCTTCATGGCACGCTCCCACTTGACATGATCCTCTGTCTGCATAGCCTCTTTGTAGCAAGAGGGCTCACCGGCATCTGTTAGCATAACAAAATCTAAACCTGGAACATATCTATCAGGTGGATATGAGACACGTGCAGAATGTCTCAATGGTTGCTGAACAGGAACATGTGCAGACTGATCTGAATGGACATTCTCTTGAACATCCCTATGTGCAGCATTTTTATGCATGCTAACCGGAGGACTAGTATCCTCAAACACAACTCTTCTCACTTCAACCTCCTTAATCGGCTGTTTATGCATCTTAGACTCATTAAAAATGACATCACTACTTCTGATCACTGACCGTGTTTCAGGATCCCATAAGCGATATCCGAATTGTCCTTCTCGACCATATCCAAGAAAAATGCATTTCTTTGACTTATGGTCCAATTTCCGTCTAAGATTCTTGGGTATATGAACATATGCTTCACACCCAAAAACTCGAAGATGATCATAATATGGTGGTTTCCCTGTCCATAACTCTTGTGCCACTTTCAGACCTTTGGCAGTACTAGGTGAAAGGTTAATCACATGAACTGCAGTCAATACTGCTTCTGCCCAAAAACCTTGTGAGAGGTTTGCATGATGCAACATAGAGACTACTCTATCTTGAATAGTTCTATTCATCCTCTCAGCTACACCATTCTGTACTGGGGTATAAGGAGCTGTAAACTCTCTACGAATCCCTCTACACTGACAGAAAAGGTTGAATTCATGTGAGGTATACTCACCCCCATTATCTGAACGTAAAGCCTTAAGCTTATTTCCTTTTTCAGTCTCAACTGAAGCAAGCCATTTTTTGAAAGTAGGGAATACATCATCCTTCGATTTGATAGGATATACCCAGACTTTTCTAGTAGCATCATCTATGAAAGTGACAAAGTAAAGAGAACCACCTAAGGACCTAGTGGGCATAGGACCACACACATCTGTATGAACAAGATCTAAAGGCTGAATTGAAGAGTCAATGTGCGTTTTATGCACATTTCTGGTTTGCTTTCCATATTGACAATGCTCACAAAATGAAAAATCAGAGAAAGATAACACAGGTAAGTAGCCAGAACGAGAAAGATTTTCCATTCCACTACGAGATATATGGCCCAAACGACCATGCCAAATACAAGCCATAGGCTGTTCAGTAACAGCTAACAAGTGTTCTTTCTGTGATACAAATAAAGGGTAAAGTGAGCCAACTTTCCTTCCTTTTGCAATAACCATATTGCCCTTTGATATACGAAAGGACTGAGCATAGAAGACCACCTTGTAACCAAGGTCATCAAGTTGACCAACTGACATCAAACTGCGTGATAACTGAGGTACATGGCGTACATTATGCATAGTAAATTTTGAACCGTCAATGAACTGCACAATCACATCTCCAATCCCCACAACATCACACTGGTAAGAGTCACCAAGTCTCATGGTACCAAGAGACTTTGCTGCATAATTAGAGAACCATTCTCTATGTGGTGTCACATGGAAAGAAGCACCAGAATCTAGCAGCCAGGTGTGGGAAAGAGAATCAGCCATAAGTGCCTCAGATGGCATAGTACTATCAAGTGTCAACACATCAGCATCATCAAAAATAGCATTAATTTCTTCAATCTTCACAGTCGAAGTAGATGGTGCAGGTAACTGTTTAACATGCCCATCAACATTCTGTCCTTTACCTTTGGCATTCTTTAATGCATAACAGTCTTTCTTCATGTGTCCTTTCTTATGACAATAATGGCATTCAATATCTCTCTTCCTTGATTTACTTCTGCTCTTATTCCGTTGACCATTCTTTTCCTTGTTCTTGCTCCTACCACGCTGTTGATTCTTTCCTTGGTAAGAATCACGAACATTATATGCATCTCCACTCTGAGTGCCAACCATAGATTTTCTACGAATCTCCTCACTCAAAAGTGCTCCACATATGTCATCATAGACGAGTTTACCACCTGGTGCACTATTGCTAATAGCTGTGCAAAATGTATCCCATGATGATGGCAGGGTGCATAACAGCAATACTGCTTTCATTTCATTGTCCATATCCATTTTCTGAGCCTGTAACTGGGAGAATATGGCATCAAACTCATTTAGATGAGCAGCAACACTATCTGTGTCCTTCATACGAAGGTCGTATAATTTTCTCATCAGATATACTTTATTTGATGCCGTCTCTTTTTCATATGTATTGCATAACTTCTTCCAAAGCTCCTCTGCACTTTCACAGTCTAATACTGTAAAGTAAACATTATCTGCCAGGTGCAAGCGAATGGTAGACCTGGCCATTTCATCTAACTCATCCCAATCATCTTCATCCATGTCAGCAGGCTTCTTTGAAATCCCATTTACTGGCTTCCATTGCCTTCTTTGAATCAGCATATCTTTTATCTGATTCTTCCATAGAGCAAAGTTTGTGCCATCAATTTTTCGGATCTCAAAATGGTCTTTGCCCTGCAAGTTATAGCTCCTCCTCGGAACGCTAGCACTAGACCCTGATCCACCGGATGTGCCTGAGACCTCTGATGCCATGATCGTAGAGAGCTGAGTAGAATGATAATGGAGCTAGAAGAGTCCAAACACCAACAAATAAGTGTATCAAGGAGTAAATCGACCACTATATAGGTGACTAAACCAGAAATCTGGAAAAATTTTGCCAGAGTATCCTCTGCAAAATTAGCATATGACCAGTGTTAAAGTATCATAAAACTGCAAGTACTGACATGTCTACCTGCATAGTGAATCACTGACTCCACTGCATATAATCAGTTACCCAATAGAAGCCAACTAGGCTTATCGAGCACCTATGAACAACTATCATACATCTCCTATGGCGAGGCTGGGTAAGTCTTCCACCTGCATCACCAAAGAGACCCCGACATCTGGGTGTCTCCCAGTTAAGAAAACCTCACCACGACCCTCTTTATCAAACGTAAAAGGCTTTATGCAAAGAACTTAACCGCTATATCAATGCCCACATGGACGTACATAAGCGGTGTCCACAGAAGCGTACATGGTGTGTATGTGCTCAATATATGCAGTAAAATGACACTAAAAGGCTGAATACACAGCCCAAAAACTAGCCAATAACACCTGCAAGTGTCTGTCAGCTCTGATGTTTTAGGCTTTAAAAACCTGCATAAATTTGCAACGACTGCTCCCACCAAAACTAAAAACCCCTCAAGAAACCTGTAGTTTTACGAGTGTGGCTGAAAATACAGCCCCAAAGGTTGATATTTATTGTCTAAGAAGTACAAGGAACACTCTTCTTGATGTTCTTGGACGTGTGTGAAGAGAACTACATGCGAAAGTACTCCGAAATGGCTCCAAAAAACACCCCAAAATTGCTTCAAAAATAGGCTTTAAAAGCAAAAATGAAGCTTTGAGGGACCAAAACTTGTTCAAGGTAATGTCAACCTTAGTCTTTCCCCTTCTTCAAACACCACAAGAGTGTAGCTTAGTGGCAAGAGATTGCCACGGTTAAGCGAGCTCTGGGGGGAACAGTACTGGGATGGGGGACCTCCCGGGAAGTACCGGGAACCTCTATATTCCTTGATCGTTGAGGTCCTCCCTCGCGCGCAGCCAACGGCGCCAACGGTGACTTCGGTGACTCGGATGACAAGGTATGCCAAGGTATGCCAAGGTCGCCGCCTTAGTCGTAAGCCTGGGGGAACAAAGGAACAAAGCTTTTTGCCTCGGACTGCTCTGATACCAATGAAGTATTTTGATGGCGATGCACCACACTGCTCTCTCCTTCTCGAGAGCTCCACGACGATATGCTCGGGGTAGAAAACCAAGCTTCTGACGCCGCACATAGTACTCCGCACAGAGCTGTAGAATACGCAGAAAACACAGTACACAGGGAGCACGAAGACAGACTTCTAAGGTCTTAGAAATGCGGTTGAACTTACAATCTGTGACTGACCAGGCCACTATATGTTTTATTAAAGAACATATACAAAGAAGTGTCCGGTGGCCATTTGGCCTTTCACATGGACACTAACGGTAACACGGAATACATCACTGCTTTCAGCCATGGCCGGTGACTAAAATACCTTGATGCAGAAAATTGACTGTATCTCAAAAAGTTGAACAGAACTGCCCAGACGAGTTCTGCCAGACCCGTAGCAGACTTCGAGACGCTTAAACTGGCAAATAGAAACTGGTACATAACTTTGGCACAAAAAGATGAAATAGCCCGCACAAGCGCTGCGATAGTGCGCTCGGAAACACGCTCAGTATGCTCACCAAAATTCGTGCGATTTTGAGACTGCAAATGGAGGAGTGTCGACGGCGCCCTAGATGAAGCGACGACCTGCTCTGATACCAATTGTTGGAGATAGATGTCTGTGGAAGCACGCGAACAGCACAAGGAAGAAGAAGAAGCTTGGAGCACAAACACACAATAGTGAGTGTATTACTAGAGAATGTACAAAGATAAGTAGCCCATTAGGGCAATAGGCGTATATACAAGCCGGGGGAAAAAAACCTCCTAAAGAGGGAAAAAAGTGCCCCGACGGTCCTAGTGTGTTCACACACATCACTACCTAAATATATCAACACATAATTCTCTGAGCACAACAACAATTAGCTTAATTCCTCTTGGGAAACTCTAGTTAACTTAAAGAGCTAACTTTCAAGAGTAATCTCATAAAAAATAATGAACCACACAGTGAGAATGATGTTTAACAAGTGATGACATCATCTCGATTTTCACGGGCTGCTATAGTAATGAGACCAGTGAGCAGCAAAATAAACATAACTCCAGATTTAAGAATCCAATGATTATGAAAATTTGTATGCTTATACTAGACAGTATGCTCAATCCAAAAAGCTTTATATCATTGAATTTGGATAAGTACACACTAAGAAACAACTTTGACAAGATGAGTAAAAAAGTCGGGTACCTGACAGAGAAGTGAAAATGAACAGATAGGGTTGACGTCAACTGAACATAACTGAATATTGAAACACCCAAATGAAATGCAAATTGGTGAGCATATAGTAGACTTATAGAGCTACTTTTACCAAGTTAAATCACTAAAAATGATGCACCAAGCTCAGAGAAACCATCTCTGCAATCTGATTGAGAAAACTGAGAGATATGGCAGTGAGTAGTACACTTCACAAGAACATGGAAATATGAACTCAAATGATTATGAAAATGAAAGTATATTGATTGTACAATACAATGGACTTATTGATACATATGTGTGCCTTGTAATCACACCTTGATATGGCATAAATCTCAGCTCTTGGAGGTCTTCACATAGGTCTCTCTAACCACGACTAAAGCTGCCATCTATTTATAGTTGAGTTTGGGAGGCTAACTTCCCTCAATCACTCTCCAATCAATTAGTGAGTGATTTGATTCTCTATCTATCACAAATCATGAATTCATGGCTCCTCTTTCCCTTTTTGATCAAGTGGACTCAACCACTTAAGATTCTTTCACTTTTACATTAAGTAAAGTCTTCGAAAGTTACAAGAGGTAGTTCACAAGTGAACTTTACATAGTCTTCATTTTAAAGCTTCTTCTATGACTTTGTAGGACTCAAGCCAATACTTAGGCTTGTCATAGATGTGCTCCAACAACTCCCCCTCAAGCCAAGTATGCTTGAGGTCTTCAGTCTTCCAAGATTACCTGCAAACCAATCATGGCTTTGAACTTGCAGAGCTTTGTACCATCCAATGCTTTGGTTAGAATATCTGCACATTGTTGATGAGTGGACACATATGATATTTGAATGTCTTTGCTTAGAACCTTCTCTCGTACATAGTGATAATGAACTTCAATATGTTTAGTCCTTGCATGAAAAATAGGATTAGCAGCCAAATGAATAGAACTCATATTGTCACCAAAAATAGTTGGAGTTTGTGGGTTGCTTCTTGGATGAAATAAGATTTGAACCTGCAAAGGTAAGATAACCTGAAGTGCTCCTTCTATCTTCCTTGGAGCTAGCCCAATCTGCATCAGAAAACAGCTTCAAACCTAAATCAAATACATAAGGACTCAATCTGCATCAGAAAATAGATTCAAAGCTAAATCAAATACATAAGGATAATAAAGTCCTTCATTTATGGTTCCTTTGAGATACTTGAGAATCCTTTTGGCAGCATCCATATGTGGTTTCCTTGGTGTGTGCATAAATTGACTTAGCACACTCACACTGTAACATATATCTACTCTTGTCAATGTGGCATTGTTGAGACTACCCACTAGACTTTGATATGATGTGATGTCCTCTATGAGTTCACCTTCATGTGAGCTCAATTTATGATTGACCTCCATTGGAGTACCTGCAATCTTAGAATCTTGCATCTTGAATTTTGCCAACATGTCCTTAATGTACTTTCTTTGAGTGAGAAACAAACCATGATCTTTGTAGACAACTTCCAAACCTAGGAAGTAGGTAAGTGAACCCAAATCACTTCTCTTGAACTCTTCTCTCATCTGATCTTTGATCTTCTTCATACCATCTACATCATTCCCTGTCAATATAATAGCATCTACATATACACATAAGTAGATGACCTCAGAATTACTCTTTTTAATAAAGAGTGAAGGATCTGCCTTGCTTGGTTGAAAGCCTTTTTCCTGCAAGAATGAAACAAGCTTGAAATTCCAAGCTCTTGGGGCTTGCTTGAGACCATACAATGCTTTGTTAAGTTTACACACATAATCAAGATAAACTTGATTCTCAAAACCAGCTGGTTGTGCCATATATACCTCTTCTGTTATCCAACCATTCAAGAATGCATTCTTTACATCTAGTTGAAGTATCTTCCAATTCTTGGAAGAGGCAATACTAAGCAAAACCCTAATAGTAGGCATCTTTGCCACAGGAGAGAAGGTCTCCTCATAATCAATTCCCTGAGTTTGTGCAAAGCCTTTTGCTACAAGCCTTGCCTTATACCTGTTAATGGAACCATGAGAATTCTTCTTGAGTTTATAGACCCATCTTGAGCCTATTACCTTCATGGATGAAGTCTTGGGCACCAAATCCCAAGTGTTGTTTTCCTCAAGTGCTTCAATCTCTTCCTTCATTGCATGCTTCCATTCTGATGTTGCTTTGGACTCTTCAAAGGATGATGGCTCCTCCTGGTTTATGTCTTGTGCTATGCAGATAGAATGTTTAGTTACTAATGAGGTTTCAAACCCATACCTTTTTGGTTTTTTCTTTTCCCTCATAGATCTTCTTAGGCCATGATGTGATGATTCTGCCTCATGTTCAAGTTCCTGCAATTTTGCTTTACCTTTAGACTTCCATGCTTTGATCTTTTCCATCTGAGATCCTTCATCATCCTCTGAGGTGTCTTGTTCTTCAATCTTCGGTTGTTCTCTACCAAACTTTGGAAAATCTTCTTCAAGATCATATGGTAAATTGACCTTCTTGCATGAATCTTCATACCATGAATTGTTTTTATCAAAAACTACATCTCTGCTTACCAAGAATCCTTTGTTGGTAGGGTTGTATAACCTGTAACCCTTTTGATTGTTGTCATACCCAATAAATACACACCTTTCTGCCTTTGGATCCATTTTGCCTCTAACCTGTGAAGGAACATGAGCAAAAGCAATACATCCAAAAATTTTACAATGATCTAAGCTTGGTCTTCTTCCATTCCAAGCCTCATATGGAGTCATCCCATCAAGGGATTTTGAAGGCAACCTGTTAATCAAGTAAGTGGCTGTAGATACAGCCTCAGCCCATAGATAATTAGGCAAATGCTTTTCATTTAACATGGACCTTGCAGCTTCAACAATTGTCCTATTCCTCCTTTCTTCCACTCCATTTTGCTCAGGAGTGTACCTTGTAGTTACCTCTCTTTTGATTCCTCTTTCTTGAAGAAAAGAATTAAACTTATGGGAGAAGTATTCTCCACAAGAGCCAAATATCTTTTGAAACATGAAAAAACTTCATCTTTGTGTTTCATAAAGAATAGGATAGTCCATCTGCTGCAATCATCAATAAAGGAGACATAATACCTTGATCCAGATATTGAAGCTTCCTTGCTAGGTCCCCATACATCTATATGAACCAAATCCAAGAGATCTCCATGCACATAACCTTTCTTCATGAATGGTAACCTGTGAGACTTTCCAAATTGACATGCACTACACTTATAACTCATATGTTGTTTTGACAAATTAGGGAGTCCAAGTACACTTTGGTCCCTGTAAATTTGCTTTAATGACCTTTCACCAATATGTGCTAACCTTTTGTGCCATACTTCCAATTCTATGAGTGTCTGAGTACCATAATTAAAGAGAGCAATGTTTCCAGTGTCTTGTAATTCAAATGTGCCCTTTTCACCTTTTTCAATTCTTATGAATCCTTGACTTGGATCTTCAACAAATGCTCCTGCTTTTGTGAACCTGACTTGCAACCCTTTCTCTACTATCTGCCCAACACTTATCAAATTCTTTGTAATGGTAGGGACATAGAGTACCTTACTAAGTAGATTGATGTTTCCATCAGGTGCTTTGACATTGCCTATTTTCTCCACAGGATGTCTTATGTCATCTCCTGTTTGTATCTCATGCTTATTCCTTGGATCTTCTAAATCTGATAGGAGGGCCACATTTCCTGCCACATGATTTGAACAACCTGAATCTATGTAGAAAACATGCTCATTAGATTTACCTTGTGGCATAGCCATGTTCATGATCAATAATGAATCCTCTTTGTTTGAGTCTTTTGTGTAGTTATTGAAGTCTCTCCTTCCTTTGTAGCCTCCTTGATAGTTTGAATGATTGTATTTGTTATAGTTGCCATGATAATTGTTGAACCTTTCTCTTGAGTAGCCATAACTTCCTCTATTGTATCTCTGCCTCTTTCATTCTTGGAATTCCTAAAGCAATTTTCAGTTGTATGATTAGTTAATCCACAAATAGAACATGAGTTGTAGTCTTGGGATCTCCCCCTGCCTTGTCTACCTCCTCTTCCTCTACCTCTGCCATGTCTTTCTCTACCTACATAGTTAGCTTGATATGTACCTGCTTCATCATCCACTTTCTTTGCCTTTCCTTTGTTATCTTTGGACTTGCTTTTATCAGTGTATAAAGCTGAAGATTGATTACCTTTAGAGCTTTCTCCATTTTTGATAAGCTTTGCCTCTTGAGTAAGTAGTTGTCTAATGAGTGTATTGAAATCAGGTACATGCATGTCCATGTACAAATCCATAGCTGTGGTGAATGCTTCCCACTTGTCATGTGCCTTCAAGCCATTGATGACCTGCCTTACAATTTTCTCTTCATCTATTACCTCTCCAATGCTTCCCAACTGATCTGCTATGTCCTTAAGCTTTGTGACAAAATCAATCACATTTTGTTTGGGAGCCTTCTTGAGAGTTGTGAAATCCAGCCATAGTTGATGCTTCCTAGCTTTAGTACTCGAAGAGAAGAAGGCTTCAAGTGCATCCCACACTTCCTGAGATGTCTTACAACTTCTAATGTGAGCCAACAAAAAATCTGAGAAAGAGTTGAGGAGATAAGACCTTGCAAGTGCATCCTTGGAGCACCATGTACTCAATCTTTCTTGCTCTTCTTGTGTAGGTTGACTTTTGTTCCTGAAACTTGGCATAACTTCATCTCCAGCCACATAACCATATAAACTTCTACCTTAGAGATGAGCTTCCATTCTTAATGACCAAGCTAAGTAATTACCTCTGTCCAATTTGTCAATTGATGAAGGAAATCCATCTGCCATGTTGTCCAACCTTGCTCTGATACCACTGTGAAGAGATGGATAGGTATGTGCTTGAAGATGAAGAGGTGTTGCAAAATCCTTGATCTACACTAGCCAAATGAACTCCAGGAGTATGTGGTGGGCCCTTTTAGCTTGCCAATGGATGTATTAGACACCCTATGTACCTTGGAAGATCACTCTCAAAAAGATAGATCAAAACAGATAAGTTGAAGTTAGCTCAGAGGTGAAGAACTTGCTATTTTGGTTCATACACCTATCCAATGTTTTGCATAATTCTCTAAGCACAGCAGCAATTAGCTTAATTCCTCTTGGAGAAATCTAGTTAACTTAAAGAGCTAACTTTCAAGAGTAATCGCATAAAAAATAATGAACCACACACTGAGAATGATGTTTAACAAGTGATGACATCATCCCGATTTTCACATGCTGCTATAGTAATGAGACCAGTGAGCAGAAAAATAAACATAACTCCATATTTAAGAATCCAATGATTATGAAAATTTGTATGCTTATAGTAGACAGTATACTAAATCCAACAAGCTTTATATAATTGAATTTGGGTAAGTACACACTGCGAAACAGCTTTGACAAGATGAGTAAAAAAGTCGGGTACCTGACAGAGAAGTGAAAATGAACAGACAGGGTTGACTTCAACTGACCATAATTGAATATTGAAACATTTAAATGAAATGCAAATTGGTGAGAATGTAGTAGACTTATAGAGCTAACTTTACAAAGTTAAATCACTGAAAATGATGCACCAAGCTCAGAGCAACCATCTCTGCAATCTGACTGAGAAAACTGAGAGATATGGCAGTGAGTAGTACACTTCACAAGAACATGGAAATATGAACTCAAATGATCATGAAAATGAAAGTATATTGATTGTACAATACAATGGAATTACTGACACATATGTGTGCCTTGTAATCACACCTTGATATGGCATAAAGCTCAGCTCTTGGAGGACTTCACATAGGTCTCTCTAACCACGACTAAAGTTTTCATCTATTTATAGTTGAGTTTGGGAGGCTAACTTCCCTCAATCACTCTCCAATCAATTAGTGATTGATTTGATTCTCTATCTACCACAAGTCATGAATTCGTGGCTCCTCTTTCCCTTTTTAATCAAGTGGACTCAACCACTTAAGATTCTTTCACTTTTACATTAAGTAAAGTCTTCAAAAGTTACAAGAGGTAGTTCACAAGTGAACTTTACATAGTCTTCATTTTAAAGATTCTTCTATGACTTTGTAGGACTCAAGCCAATACTTAGGCTTGTCATAGATTTGCTCCAACAAAGTTGAGTAGGAGATATATTTGGAAAGACTAGTGCACCAACATCTGCATGCAATGCCTCGAAAGTACCTGTAAGACTATGAAGTGGTTGCTCTTCCACCAAAGTAGAAGGAAATATATCTGAAACAAACAAAAACATATCTAAATAGTTCAGAAATATATCCGACACAAGAAAACATAAAATATTGTAGAGTAATACTTACAATTCACAGGATATCTCATACTAGAGTTTTCAAGTTTCATAGTTGCCATTGTAAAAACATGTTGTACAATAGCAACCATCCCATTGTCTCTGTGCTTCTTGAAGCCAAGTAACTTTCGCTTCCAATGAAGATCTAATTTTCCATGATCTCTAACTCAATGAGGCCCAACTCTAGAGGGTTGCATGTACACCCATGCACCTTTGGAGTACTCATGTGATAGCCACTCTCCATCCGTGGCTTTGATATTGTGACATCTTAATGTGAGGATTTCATCTTTTGGTTGCCTCGAAGCTTTAGATGTTGCCATTGAAGCTAAAGGTCTTCAAGCTACAACAGTAATTCAAGATAGGAGATGCAGGTATGTTGGAGTGTAGAAATAGGAGCTTCAATGGTGTGCTACAGAGTGAAAGTAGTGGGAAAAGATGACGTTTTGGGACCTGGGTATGAAAATGTGAGGTTTAGGAGGGAAATAACTATTTTTTGAGTATTTTTGAAAAAACCCATTTTTTCAGCTCAAAACATGCATGGATTTTGAATTTGGGGTCAAAAAGAGTACTTTTGACCCTAAAAAGTAATGGGGGGTCCATTTTTAGGTGTTATGATGAGTTTTTTAACTTTTTAGAAATTTTGAATTTTTGAGCCCAACTGAGTTACGAGATTCCTTCTCTCTCTAGAGGCAGCTCATTAAATAAAGGAGAAATATATCTCCTCTCCCCCCTTCAGCCTAGTATTTTATAGGGCATAGACTGTGGCCACCACCCTCTTCTGATTGGTCCATCACTAATCACTCCTTAATCTAAAAGGCCCATTCAGGGTTCATTTTTTCCCCTAATGGTAGCAACATCAATCTCCATGCAAAGATCCATCAATAGGCGTCTCAATCATATACACTTCCCTATAGCTCTGAAAATTTTCTTGTACTCAGCTTCACATCCCACTATAGGTTGCTTCTTATTCAACCAAGGTATGCATGAGTCTCTAAGGAAAAATGAATTACCATTAGTGGACACACAAGTATCATAACAACTAGCCCAATCAATATTTATACAAGCATGGAAGCATGAATAAATATCTTTGCCATAAAGGAAATGAAAACTCAATGTTCCTTTGAGATATCTAAACATAGGTTTCACTGCTTGCCAATGCTTAGTGATAGGTCTATGCATGAATCGACTCAACTGGGAAACTGGATACTGTATATCTGGCCATATATAGGACATCCCACAACTTGTTGATAAAGAGAAGTTTCAAATGCATAACATGAATCCTCAACTAAGAACCTAAATTTCATCTCAACTGGTGTAGAAATTGGCTTTCAATCCTCAAATTCAAAACACTAAAGTATATTTTCAACATAATTTGCTTGATTCATAAAAACTCCCCCAACTCCATGGATGCAAACTGGATGCCAAGATGTTGGGAAAGATGGATGGACACTCTTGAAAATGAGTTGGTACTCTCTAATCCCTTCTTTGTGCCAGCCCTCTTTAGCTTCAGAGTTGAGTTGTAGGCCCTTTTAGCTTTCCAAGACACTAAAAAAGTGCCTATGTTCTTTGGAAATGATGTGAGTAATGTTTGATACAAAACAGACTACTCCCAAGTTCACAATCTAATGAAAATCTTTTATTTTGGTACACACACCTACTGCTTGTTAAGCTTAGTGCTTCTAGTACAGTAGGAATTAGAAAAATTCCTCTTGGAGATATCAAAATTGGCTTAATGAGCTAATGATTCCAAGTGGAATCACTTAAAATGATTGACTATACACAGAGCAATCAATTAAGCAAGTATAGCATTACCGGCGATTTTGTAGGACCTCTACAGAGTTTGACTAGTGATCCGTTCGATGAGCCTTTCACCCAATCCACTGAATGGAATGTCTTCAATATTTGTGAGCATAGACTTAGAGCGGATTCCAATGCGCTATAGAACATTAAAAATGGTGGAATATTGACCGACATATGAGCAATACAAAGTGATTATTCTAAGTGACAATAATAGAGAGATCAATAGATATAATGAATGATCTATTGTATTTTGAAACAATGTTGTACATGATCATTGGCATGATAATCAATGCTCAATGATAGATAGAGGTGTAGGCTATGATGTGAGCCTTAATCACTTGCAATGTGATCAATCAAACACTCGAGATTGTAGTGATCTCTAACCGGGAGTTTTTACATTCATCTTTTTATAGATGTTCTATTCAAAATCTGAATTTGAATTCAACTTAGGTTCTCACTAAAAAGTGATCCTCTAATCTAGGAGATATTCTCTCTAAATGAAGTCGTAGCTTTTCCTTCTAACTAACTCCACGATTTTAGAGGTAGTTACAAATTTTCCTCCAAGTCAAATAGACTTTTACAAATGCTAAAAAATAGAGAGACTCATAGCAATGGTTCCCATGAAATTTCAATTATTCCTCATAAGATCTTCTCATGCCTAGCCAAGTTTGTAGCCTTGGCATTTGCACCAACAGCTCCCCCTCAAGCCAAACATCTTGACTTGGTCTTCTTCTTCAATCCTCTTGAATATCCTGCAATCCAACCATAGCTTTAAACTTGCAAAGTTTTGTACCATCAAGTGCTTTGGTTAATAAGTCTGCACATTCCATATTGGTTGATACATATGCCAAGTGAATTTCCTTGCTCAATAGCTTCTCTCTCACATAATGATAGTGGACCTCTATATGCTTCGTCCTAGCATGATAAATAGGATTTGCTGCAAGATGTAATGAGCTTGTATTATCTCCAAAAATCATTGGAGGTCTAGTATGCAAACCCAAATCTGTATATAGCAATTTGATCCATATGGCCTCTTGAGTAGCATTGGCCAATCCTCTATATTCTACCTCTGTTGAAGACAAAGCAACAGTACTTTGCTTCTTGGAAGACCATGATATAGGCTTGTCACATGCAAAAGATAGATATCCTGAGGTACTGCTCCTATCATCTTTGCAACCTGCCCAATCTGCATCTGACTATATCTTGATGTCTAAATCTGAAGTATAGGGAAAGTATAAGCCCTGATTTTGAGTGCCCTTAAGGTACTTCAAAATCCTCTTCGCAGCTTCCAAGTGAGGTACCCTAGGTTTGTGCATAAATTGGCTTAAGACACCTACTCCATAAGCAATGTCAATCCTTGTCAATATAGCATAGTTCAAGCTTCCCACTATGCTTTGGTATCCTACAATATTATCAAGCATATCACCTTCATGAGCACTTAACTTTTGGTTTACCTCCATTGGAGTGCTTGCTACCTTGACATCCTGCAAATGAAACTTCTTTAACATGTCCTGTACATAATTTCTTTGTGTAATGTAAACTCCAAAGTTACTATAGAATAACTCAAGTCGAAGAAAGTACTTTAGTGACCCTAGATCACTGATTTTGAACTCGTGCATCATTTGATTCTTGATCTATTTGATTCCATTAGCATCATTACTTGTAAGTATGATATCATCAACATACACACATAGGTATATCACCTCTGAATTACTTCTCTTAACAAACAGAGAAGTATCTGCTCTTCTCATGATGAATCCTTGATCTTGAAGGTATGTAGTCAACCTATGGTTCCATGCCCTAGGTGCCTGCTTCAATCCATAAAGAGCTTTGTTCAGTTTGCACACATGATTTACCTTGATTGGGTCCTCATAGCCAGGAGGTTGAGACATGTACACCTCTTTTGAAATCCATCCATTTAGAAATGCATTTTTTACATCCAATTGGTACATGTTCCAATTCTTTGATGCAACCACACTTACCAATACCCTAATGCTTGGCATTTTGGCCACAGGTGAGAAAGTTTCTTCATAATCAACTCCTTGAGTTTGTGCAAAACCCTTAGCCACAAGTCTAGCCTTGTACCTATTTATTGATCCATCAGAATTTCTCTTGGTCTTGTAAATCCATCTAGAACCAATTACCTTCATAGGATCCTTCTTTGGCACTAGCTCCCAAGTATCATTTTCCTTGCGTGCTTCAATTTCTTCATCCATAGCTTCCTTCCATTCTGCCTTGGACTTTGCCTCTTCATATGATGATGGCTCTTCAAATGACAAGTCTTTTGCAAGATAAACCGAATGCTTGGTAACTAAAGAAGTGTCATACCCATATTTGATTAGCTTCTTGCTTTCCCTTTGTGATCTTTTGATTGCTTGGTTGGATGATTCAGGTATATCCTCCAACTTCTTCATCTTGACTTTGCCTTTGGATTTCCATGCCTTGAATTCTTCTAGGTTGATGATGTCCTCATCATCCGATTTGATGTCTTCAATTTGATTTGGCTCTTCCTTGGTGAGGTTTGGAAATTCCTCTTCCAAGTCATAAGGCAACTTTACTTTCCTGCATTCACTTTCAAACCAAGAATCATTCTCATCAAAGACAACATCTCTACTGACCATAAATCCTTTGTTGGAAGGGCATACCCTATGAAGATGCAATTCTCTGCTTTAGAGTCTAGCTTACCTCTTATTTGAGATGGAATATGCACATAAGCAACACATCCAAAGATCCTGCAATGATCAAGTGAAGGTCTTCTACCATGCCATGCTTCATATGGGGTCATCCCATCAAGAGATTTTTTATGGCAACCTGTTAACAAGATAAGTGGCAGTAGATACACTCTCTGCCCATAAATAATTAGGTAATTTTTTCTCATTTAACATTGACCTAACTGTTTCAACAATTAGTCTACTTCTCCTCTTTGCCACCCCATTTTTCTCAGGGGTATGCCTTTTTGTAAATTTTTAATTTGATTCCTCTATCCTGCAAGAATGCATCAAACTCATTTGAGAAGTACTCACCTCCTCCATCTGACCTTAGTCTCTTTAGGCTTTTTCCTGTTTGGTTCTCAACAAGTGCAAGATACTTCTGAAAGCAACTGAATACTTCATCTTTGTGCTTCATAAAATATAAGATAGTCCACCTACTGAAATCATCAATGAAAGATACATAATACATAAGATAGTCCACCTACTGAATCAGATCCAAAAATTGAGGGATCCTTGCTTGGTCCCCATACATTTGTATGGACAAGCTCAAGGTAATCCTCATGCATGTAGCCTTTCTTTGAGAAGGGTAACCTGTGAGATTTTCCAAATTGACAAGCACCACATTTATAGATCATGTGTTGCTTGGAAACATTATTCATCTCTACAAATTTGCTTTAAGGTCCTCTCACCAATGTGTCCTAATCTCTTATGCCAAATTTCAAGCTTTGATAATGTTTGGTCTTTATAACTATAAAGTGCAATATTTCTTGTATCTTCAAGCTCAAAAGTGAATAATCTAACTGTTTTTTCTCCTTTGGCTATTCTCTTGAATCCATGTTGGGGTTCCTCCACAAATGGTCCATATTTGTTGAACCTGACCTGCAAGCCCTTTTCCACAATATGTCCAACACTCATCAAGTTCTTGGTAATTGTGGGTACATATAGAACCCTGCTCCACAGATTTCTATTTCCATTAGAGGTTTTAACATTTCCTACCTTGATCACTGAGTGCTTGGTGCCATCACCTATTTGTATCTGATGTTTACCCTTAGGTTCCTCAAGATCAGAGAGAAGAACTGCATTGCCTGCCACATGGTTTGCACATCCTGAGTCAATGTAGAAGAGATGGTCATCATTCATACCTTGCTTTGAACTCATATTCATAATCAGAAGGGAATCCTCTTGTTCCTCTATATAATTGTTGTAGTCTTTCCTTAACTTGTAGCATCCTTGGTAGCTGTTATTGTTGTTGTTCTCACAACCATGAATGCAATAATGCATCATAATAACATGTAACAACACATCCCCAAAAATCTTGAGCCATGTTGGCTTTATCATTCTTAGCATTTGAAGAATCTTTAGCAATAGCCATGTTGGATTCCTTGTTCTTTTCATTACATTTAGCAAGTTTTCTACACTCATCAATAGTATGAACAACCTTCCAAAAATATTTGCATCTCTTCTTCTTTTGTAGATCACCCTTACTAGAGGAATGGGTGGAAGAGGAAGGTTGAGGCTTTGGTTTTGATGAACCCAAAGCTGAATCATAATTACTTTTTCCTTTTTGTGAGATAGCAAGTGCTTGTGTTCCATCAATTAAACCACTCTTATTCACTATGGATTTCTCTTCTTGCAAAAGAAGAGATGCAACCTTATCAAATGCATACATATTTGGATTTCCTTTTGCAACCAAATGAAGTGTAGTGACAAAGCTTTCAAAAGGTTCTAGTAATCCTTTCAACAATGTAGAGATGAGTGATGCATCTGGAATAATCTCAACTATGTTTGGCAATTGCTCTTTCAAGTCCTTGGTGCGTGTGACATACACATCTATAGACTCATTTTCAGCCATACATACATCCTCAAGTTTCTTCCTCAAGTATTCAACATGTGCTTCATTACACATGGCATACAAAGAAGCAAGAATATCCCATGCCTATCGTGATGTAGAGCATGGCTGAACCTGTGGAACTATATGATGCTTCATAGAAAGTGCAATCAATGCATGAGATTGAGCATCTTTTCCATCCCATCTAAGTTGCTCATGTGTAGGTGGAGAAGGAGTAACCACTATACTTAACAAAGAAGCCCCATCTGTGACAGTAGACTATGATATAGAAGAACATGTGAGTCTTCGATGTACATCTACCACTATGTTCCATAGTTGTTTTGCAACAAGAACATGTTTCATCATGTAAGAATACATTGGATAGTTGGTCCCATCAAGCTTATCTTCAACTTCAAGCATGCCAATCAAGTCATTGTTGCCCCCCATCTCACGAAAGAATAAGGATGTGATAAGATCTTTACTTTACTTCAAAGAAAGCTAACATGAATGTCAAAATTTTAGCTCAGAATGCTTCACTCTGATGGTGATTTTGACTACATGAATGACTTTGAAATGGGGGTAGAACCCTAGTGGGACATGTGAAAATGCTTCTTGGTTGCTAAAAATCATTGTTCTATGTTTTGAAGTTGATTTGCACTATTAAAAGTACACATGACATGATACAAAAAATTGAAACTTAAAAAGGATCTCAACCTGCTCTAATACCACTATTGGGTGTGTGTAGAAGTGCAAGAGAGACAAAGGAAGCACACAAAAGGAGCACAAACACAACAAGACACATGGAGAACATGGATGGTTGGAATATCTATCTTTATTGATGATGATCAGATATGAAGTAAGAGCCAAATAGTATTCCTAAGTATAAGGTATCACCACATATGAGTGAATCATGTATGTGGTAACATGGGGAAAAAATTGCTAGCCAGCACTAGAGTAGAAAGTGCCAATGTATAGGGAAAAGGTTCACATCAAAGCTACTCAAGGGACACATAAGTGTAGTAGTGCAAGCAGTCCAACTCTTCCAACTCATGAGAATGTTACATGATGAAGAAACATGTATGAAAAGTAAATAATCAACTGACTCCCATCAAGTCATAATCACATTGAACCCCATCCTGTGGAAGGGTGCATGTGAAGGCATCTACAAATTTGTTTGGTGTGTGAATATTCATGAAAATATAAATACAGTTAGTTTTTTCCTAATAAAAAGATCATACTTATACATTTGTTATGTTTGTACAAAGAATCATACTACTAGTATAAGAAGGAAGGATTTCTCTCTATAAATGTATAGAATACATGTGGAGGTATTCTTGCAGCAAAAAAATAATTAAAATTTCTCCTATCTAACAAGTTCCTACACTCTTGAAGCTGAAAGCTCTAGTGAATTGGAAATTGTTCCTAAAATGAGATTTTGATAGTTAGATTCACTATCATATGACTAATACCAGTGCATTTATGTTAAAGAAAATTAAAGTGAAGAAATAAAACCATGCCATTAGTGCTATGACTATTGGGTTCCTAGTTAACCTATTGGTGCACAAATAAACACTTCTATGACACTTGTAGAATGGACCAAGATGAACATCACAACATGAACTAGTATGTTTCCTTGTGTCGCATTGTGAGGGCATTTTTATAGGAAAAGGATACACCTTGATGGAACACATGGTGTCCGATTCGGTATAGACCAAGAAATTAGCATTTTTATAGGATCAAATATAATTTTTGAAAAATAATACTCCTTGGTAGATTTTCATATTGTTGGAGGAGATGGTGGATAATCATAAGAGATTAATTGGTGAAGCTAAAATCTGCTTCACACCTCCTAAAAGTGATGGCTGGAGAGTGTTGTGGGCCTCTTTAGCTAGCTAATAAGCATAAATAATCACATATGTCGTTTGGAAGATGATCCACTAATGATAGGATCAAAACAAATAGGTAGGCCCCAAGATCCAAAACTTGCTATTTTGGTTGATACACATATTCAGAGTTTTGAACCATTCTTTGAGTACAACAACAATTGATAAAACTACTTCTGGGGAACTTCAATTAACTTAACAAGCTACCAATCATGAGTGATATCATTTAAAATGATGGACTATATGCAGAGAAAAACGTTTAGCAAATTAATCATGCATCTCAACATTTACGGGCTTTGACAATCACAGACCAACGAGTAGAGATTGATTAATATATGGGGATCGCTAGAAGAATTATTAATGAAACTTTTTAGGATTAAAGTAGATAGTATGCTGAAGCTACTTTGAATCAAGAGAAATGATCTACTATATAGTGAGAACAAGTTCAGACAAGTTCGCTATTTTGACGAGTTATGACAAAGATATGAGAGTAGGAAGTAATGAACATGTATGTATTAAACCATGTAAAAGTACTATTTCATTGGCAATAAATCATTTCTCAATGGGTGAGGAATGAGTGAGCTATGAGATGAGCTTCTCTTCTCAGGAAAGTACATGAATATGATCTCTGAACCTCTAGATACACGTGGGCATTTCATAACCTCTTTTTATAGTTCTTGTTGGAGCCAAAGATTTGAATTTGAATTCAAATCTCTACCTAAAAGTGAATCCTAAAGTATAGGATTGATTTTTTCTTGACTTAACTACCAAGTGATATGAGATTATATGCTTCCTAACTCCTCGTGGATTTATTCCACTTTTACAATGAGTAATTTTGAAGCAAGGTTATAAGAGGTTGTACATATGAAGCCTTCCAAGTATAATGTCAATGCATCAAGCTTATGTGAAGTGATCAAGTATGTAAGCTTGGGTTTAATTGCACCAACAACTCCCCCTTTGGTAAGTAAATCTACACGTTGCAAATGAGTTGATATATAGGATAATTGGATATACTTGCTAAGCAATTTCTCCCTTACATAATGATAGTGCACGTCAATGGGCTTAGTCCTTGCATGGTATACAAGATTAGTAGCCAAATGAAGTGAACTAGTGTTATCTCCAAAGATAATTGGAGTGTAGGAATGTATCTCCAAATTTGCATACAACTACTTAAGCCACATAGCTTCTTGAGTTGCATTTGCCAAACCTGCTTCTGTGGAAGATAAGTCCACAATTGGTTGCTTCTTGGATGGCCAAGATATGAGTTTTGAACCTGCAAAAGATAAAACCCTGACATGCTCCTCCTATCATCCTTGGAGCTAGCCCAATCTTCATTAGAATACATCTTTATATCTATGTGAGAAGTGAAGGGGTAGAACAATCCCTCATTCATTGTATCGTTTATATACTTAAGTACCCTCTTTGCAGCTTCCATATGAGGTTTCCTTGGTACATGCATGAACTGACTCAATGTGCTTACTGCATAGGCAATGTGTATTCTTGTCAAAGTGGCATAATTAAGACTACCCACAAGTTGTTGATAGCTTGTAACATCTTCAAGTAGTTCACCTTCATGTGAACTTAGCTTATGGTTGAGCTCCATAGGAATTCAGAATCATTACCCGTAATATTGATATCATCTACATAGACACATAAGTAGATGACATTTGATTTATTCTTCTTAAAGAAATAAAGAAGAGTATGCCTTGCTTGTCACAAAACCTTGATCTTGCAAATAGGTAACAAGCCTATGGTTCCAAGCTTTAGGAGCTTGGTTGAGACCATAGAGTGCTTTTCTAAGCTTGCACACATACCTTGCTTTTTCTTCATCTTCAAAACCTAGTGGTTGTGCCATATGCACTTCTTCTAATATCCAACCATTTTAAAATGCATTCTTGACATGTAAGTGATATAAATTCCAATTTTTTGATGCAGCAAGACTTACCAATACCCTGATTGTTGGCATCTTTGCTAGAGATGAAAATGTTTCCTCATAGTCTAATCCATGTGTTTGGGCAAATCCCTTTGCCACTAATCTTGCCTTGTACCTGCTTATAGAACCATCAGAGTTCTTTTTAATTTTTTATATCCACCATGAACCAATTACCTTCATATCTAGCTTCTTGGGAACAGGATCCCATGTGTGGGTTTCTTGCAATGCTTCCACTTCTTCCTGCATGGCTTCTCTCCACTCTTTCTCCTTCCTAGCCTCTTCAAATAAAGAAGGCTCCTCTACCTTTGAGTCTTTAGTGATGTACACAGAGTTCTTTGTGACTAAGGATGTATCATATCCATACCTTATGG